>JBBMOI010000002.1:14920000-15067500 GCA_038088405.1 Porites divaricata
TCTTTCTGAACCTGAATGTGGTTCTTAGGAATTCAACTTTTGGAGGGTTCGCCTACATTTGACAAAGTTGGTGACTTGGAGCAATTGCGATGAAGATTGAAAGAATGCGAATTCAGTTTTTCAGCGACGTTTTCTCTGCCGTCGCCGTCCTCGGATCTTAAGGTCCCTATTAAGTCGTATTAAGTGGAAATTAACTTTGAAAGACATCAACACGACACCGAAAGAACCCAAAACAGAAAGGGGTCGTAGCCGTTGACAGCTGTTTTCGCCACTTTTGTCATTGGCTCGTCAGTACAGCGCAACGAACAGATAAGGTCTGGTGTAAAATTTCCGCACACTCTGTTTTAGAGCGAAAGCCGAGGAGGGTATACGACTTCTGACTTCCGACATCCGACCTCAGAATTTAGACTTCATACTTCAAACTTCAGACTTGAGACTTGAGACTTGACAAAGTTCGAACTCCCGATTTCTGATTTCTGACCTTTGAGACTCAATGCTGCATGGTTAGACTTCTGACCTCACACTTCCCACTTCTTACTTCCCACTTCCCACTTCTGACTTCCCGATTCCCGATCAACTTCCTATTTCCAACTTCCCACTTCCAACTTCCGACTTCTAGGCTCGATTGCCGCTCGATCCGCCACGCGGGTATTAATGCTCAAGCTCGAGTGTCAGTAGAAAGAACGGCTGTACCGTTCTAGCCACAAAAGAGAACAACTAAAGTTGCTCTTGTAAAAGCAACTACGCACAAAGCCAATCAGGCAACTGATGAGGCTCGTTTAGGGAACCAAAACCATGGTCTTGCCTGATCACAAAGTGGCAACTGATAACAAAAAAGTCCAAACACTGTTAAGCTTATTAAAAAGCTATAACCAAGGAAGGAAATACGTACGCACTCCAGTCAATAGCCTCGTACTTCAATTTTTTGGCGGCGGTGCCGCCGCGCGAGGCGAGGAAGCCGAGAGGGATTTTCGACTCGAATACCCAGTCTTCTAGCGGGTCCTCTGCCAAAACAATACAGCACTTCCAAGCTAATCCCGCTAGCTACGCAGGCTATCCAGTCAAAAGACTCACATTTTCTTTAGAAAAACACTAAGCTGGAATCTACTGAGTAACAATGCGTTCTCCACATTTGATGCAGCTTTATTTTTAGCTGCATGCAACTCATTCTTCATGAACTTTGGATCTGTATATCACTATCCTTGTTAGAGCGATTTTCGTATGACCTTGAAATGAAAACGCGCGAACAAAACAGAAACAACAAACGAACGGAAATAGAGCGATTTGATTGGTGTATCGAACGGATACAAACGCACCTGGCTTTTGGTTGGCTAAGCGAACGCTCGGGTAAACAAACTTCATGCCCGAAGAACTTTCTAGAAATTGCTTTGACGTCATACTGCAACACGATTGGTCAATCGAACAATGCCTTCTCCATATTAGGGTTTCTTTGGCGGGAAAACGAAGAGGCCATGTTTTGATCTTTTCATCCATTGGCTGATGAAACAAAGAACGAACACTTACCGAAACCTTTTTTCAAGGTCATACGAAAGTCGCTCTAATTTAACATCCTGCAAAGAAAACTAACGAGCTGGACCCAGCAGATTCACGGACTAAAAACAATCACAAAGTTATTCAGATCCAGAAGGCACTTTGGAAAAAATTAGAGCCCTTACTCGGCTGTAATAAAAAGCTTTACTCTTTAAAACAGGTCAAAGAATAAGCTCTTGCATCAGAGGGCAAATCCTGCCGAGCAGAAACAAAAACCACAGTAAATCGATATGTGTGCCATGACTTCTCAATGTGAAACAGGCGGCTTAACCAGAACCTTCCAGAGCATAATCTACCCAGCAGAAGGAAAAAAAAAGTTATTGGAACAAGCAGCATTTTAATTTAGCATACTGGGTAAAAGTTGTGTAGGCCTACTACCGCCTTTCATTGCTACGAAAGTCGGAAGTCGGAAGTTGGAAGTTGGAAGTTGGAAGTCCGAAGTCGGAAGTCGGAAGTTGGAAGTCGGAAGTCTGAAGTCGGAAGACCCTCCTCGGCTTTTGTAGTTTTAGAGCCCTAACATTGAACTGAAACACTCACAGAATAACGCCACATCACGAATCCCCGAGAGGACAAGAGTCCAAGTGTCACGTTGATGTCTCGCCAAGAAAAAGTAGGATGGACAAAACCAACCTTAGATACAGGGGCAAAACCACGCAAAAATGAACAACATATCGGATCTATAAAATTAAAACCTACGGCCCCCAAAGTAAGTAATAAATTGACATTTTTAAAACTACAAAGGATTAATTGCAAACGAATATGCCGCAGGACGGTAGGATCTGTAGAAGACCTGATCAACAAACCTGTTGCGGTTACCCTGCCAAGATCAGAATTGGCTAACCTAAGTAGATGAATAAATGAATTATCATATCATTATTAATAGCCACCCTGTGGCGTGTTAGGAATGGGTTCCAAACGCGTAATGATTTTTTTCACCTTGAAATCCTGTTTACGTGCCAAGGTCGCAAATCGCGCGCGCTCCTCTTATCATCCGGGCAGGCACCGGGCCGAATTTAAGTCAACCGGTCGTGTGGAACTTATAATTTTTGCGGTTTTACTTCTAACGATTTTTACATTACTGTCATGTCAGTGGCTGGTGAGAAGATCCCAATTGGACCAATCACAGAGAAACGTTCCCACAAAATATTGATATTTCGCCCATCCACAAAATCAAGCTCCCGTAAAAACAGAAGTCAGTCACTTCGCACAACTACCTTTTTTGTTTCAATTAGCGAGTACAAAATATAACACAATCAATATGGGATGCACTTACAATTAGCTACTTGGAACTTGAGAAAACGCAAGCAAAGAGTACAGAATAAAATACTGACGTAATTACTCCTGGCTTTATCTTGGAACACGATCTTTGACGCATGTAAATCTTATCTCGTGATGTAGCACCTAATAGTTCAACCATAGTCTTTTTATTTCCCAGTCTTTAAATTCTATTTCTAGTTCTGTTTTCAAGTAGAAAGTTTTGCATTTATCTTACACTTTTTTGGCAGTGAATGATAGTTTTACAATCTGATTCCAAGAAGCTCCAGGATTTCGAGTATATGATGATGATGATGATGATGATGATGATAAAAAAGAAAAGAAAATCATTCATTCATTCATTCATTAAAAACAGTGTTTGACCTTCACCTACCCTAGCATTTGCCCTAGCATGTACGAGAGTCACTTGAGCATTATCATTCACCTTCTCACGTATTTTTTCGGCCGCTAATTATCCTGACATTTACTGGCTTAATTATTTACTTTTTTGTGATCGAAGAGAGGATTGAGGGGTCCCTTGGTGCGTGATTTAGAGAACGTTTTAGTACCAAAGCAAGGTCCAAGATGTTTTCATAGAATCTTGGATTTTCGCCGATCAGAAGTCCCGACCCTCGCTTGAAAAAAAAAAAGCCTTTCAGCTCAACAATCTTTCGAATCATAGTGTGCCCTTGCTACATTTGAACTGCACTTCACAATGATACACAGGGTTTCTTGCGCAATGGTTTGAAAGGAAAGCAAACACGACAGTGCAAAATCTTACGAAACGTATCAACAAAGTATCACATTGTCTCTTACTTGGGTACAAAAAATCACTTTTCGCTTTAGCTTTAAGAATTTCGTCATAGCGAGCTCGTGCGCTAACGCCACCGCTTGAAAGCACATTTAAAAATGACGTGATTTCTTGCGTAATAGTTTGTACAGCAAAGGTTACTTTAATAGTTACAGCAAGTATTACCCTTTTTTCAAAAATTTCCGAGACCTGGCTGGATGTCCAGGTCGTTCGTACGAAATTCGACCGATTCTGCTGAAGTCGACTTTCATCCGTGGTGTAGTTTCATGTAGTTTCCCGCGTAGTTTCCCCGTGTCACGGTAAATACGGTGCATGCATACAGTTGGTTGCTAAATATTTGCTCTTGTGATGACGAAACAACTCATTCCATGGAACTGGTTCAGTTTGGCACCAAAAAGTTCTCCAACCGATTCGGCAAATTATGGTTCATTTTTGATTAACATGAGAAAGAGTCCATACATGAAAGAGGTGATTATATCCTAGCAAATTGTCCCGGAAGTGTGAAAATAAAAAGATTTCTCCTGGTTCCTACTTGCGTAATCCTTATTAATTTGCATTTCCGGAAAAAATAGTAGTAACAGTTTTGGGAAAACTGCTGACGAAGCTATTAACTCAGGAGTCCAGCTCCAGACAGTTATGATCTTTTTTTGGATCTCATCAAGAACTTGAGAAGGAAACCTCTGGGACAAGGTGAGAAGTGCGAGACTTGGGGCGCTTGCCATTTAATCGAAATTTTCGGAAATTTCGGTTCGGCAGATGGAAATCGTTTCGTCGGTTCGTCCCACTAGAAAATTCCCTGAAAAAGTGGAAAATCTAAAAAGGTAGGCCCGTATTCCCGGTTGGAACGTTTCGAACGGAATTTCGCATTCAATTTACACGTTTCTCGTGGTCTGTACCAGTTGTGACACCGACTAGGCAGCCATTTTGGTGTCCCATCGGGTAACGGGCTCGGCGCCGTACCGGGATTTACGATCAAGTGCAACAACTTTTCCCCTATCGGAAAATCCATTTTTGTTCCCACCGGAATTTTTTATCTAAATGGAAAGCGCCCTTGAAGACTGAAATGTATCAAAGCTTATTATTAAAGCTTTGCAGCCTCTTATTTACAAAGGACTACTCGTATTCATACCGATGTAAGGATTAAAGTGTAATTATGGTTGCATGTACATGTGTCCATTTAACGGCTTTGGAAGTAAGCCGGAAGTTAACTTGCGATCAGGCGTTCCTTTTCTGGGAGAATGTACGAAGGAAACCCTTCATTGCTTCATCGCAGCGGTTTGTGGTGTTAATTCGTTAATGTTGCCTGCTAACCATTCGGGCAACGTTGTTTCACCATTGAGGAAATCGCATCTTGGTTACATAAACACTTAAAAAAGAGAAGGCATCTGAAGATTTTGCTAATCGTTCGTGACTAAGATTTTTCTCTGTTAACTAAATCAACAAAGCGCGTAGATTCCGTGACCCTTATCGACCACTAAGTACTAAGAGGGGACTCCCACCGGAAATTCTTATGCTATGACGGTTCTGCTATGTTTACGTTCAGTCAGTCCTTGTATAATTTAACTTTAACGAGTGGATCTTTCGTTATATCTGAAGACTGATGACAATATTATATATCATCAGGAAAAATGGAGGATGGAAACAAAATGATTCACAGACTTAGTCTCCTTGGGAGGTCTAATCATCCACGAAAGAATGACACGCGTGGATTTCCGCGTGGATACTCGCCGCGTAAACCGCGCGTGTGATTTTCAAAGAATGACAGCTGTAAGCTCCACTACTTCGGCGGTCTGTTTCTTCCCAGGAAACTAGCTTTTCAAACGTGTATCACAAAAAAATTATTCAACTATAACAACAAAAAAAGATGTGAGGATATCGCTACGTTTTTTTTTTTCATGGACTTTGTTTTGCATCCAAGTCTTAGCGAGTTTGGTGTCATTTTCAGAGAATGAAAATATCGGTCCATTTATTCGAATTCTCAATGAATCGATTTACATATTAACTGATTTTTATCATGCAGTGGAAGATGAGATGATACACTCAAAACGGCTAAATCCAGTACTGAAAAACGGAACACAAGGCACTCATGAGGTTCAGAGCGCGCCGAACAACTAAAATCTGTTTTGTTACAGTCTGGGAGGTTTATCATATTGAGCTACCAACAAAACTGCTAATTTACTCACGCGGTAACCCGGAGCATCTGGAAATTATTTCAGTTTATTACCATAAGCGGTAAAATCTCTGAATTAAAAAATTGAATCTTAAAATTTTAAAGAAGCAAGCGCTGCAAAGTTTCATTTTACTTACAAATAGTTACTTTTCTGAGCAGATCTAGTTGTCATTTTGTCATGATAGTGTTGTACGTACGTGCGTTGAGTTTGCATGTGACAGCCATTTCCCGTACTTCACTCACAATTATAGTAACTTATCAATGTTATTGTATAATTCACTGCTACCGTAAATGTATTGTTAGTTAACAAAAACGTTAAAACTTTTTCATACTGAATCATTTAAAGAAAAAGAGTTTGGCTGAGTTTGGTCTAATTCACTTTTCCCAAAACTTGCGATCTCATCAGTCTCTTAAAATGTCTACTCTTGATTAATGTTAATGGCTAACATGTCACCCAAACAAATTAATTCGGTGCCTCGGAAAACAATAGTTTGACGAGGGAATTTGCTTTAATTCCTGAGGAATGCGAATCTGCTTTATGATCTCTCAATATGGCCAAACTTGTTTTGGATCAGCTAAACCAAATGGGAGTTCCTTTTAAGTCCTTTACGTAGTTTGACGTTGTTTTCACTAATTCCCAGTAGCGTGCGAATCTCATGATTCACATAAGAATGGTCAAAGCGAATTTGTATGTCATGTCATTCAAACAAATAAAATACTCCTAAAAGACAAAAAAATAAAAATAAAAGAATATTGATAATGATAACCGACTGTTTCCGATATTTTCCTCCTTCACATCACCTGTCTGCTTGCTCGCGGGCGTGTTAAAAAAAACCGCCTCGTGATACGGCCGCTCTTCATTGCGTGCAAAGTTTGGTGCCAAACGTTTACAGGGGCGTGTACGTTGGCAGGTCCGCGGGCGTGCACGACTCGTATGAAAATGAGTTTGATGTTTGTCTCTATGTTTTAGTACAGGGCCATACAGCTGGCAGCTACAGCGTGTGCCGCTTGTAGTAAGAACCAACCATGAAACGGCTTCGAAACTGCAAATTGACTGTCAAAATCTGTAACCACACCAACCAGGTCACATGATCATGAATGATGCCAGATAAAGCGCCAATTCGTGAGTCTCTGGAGGTTGCGTGCATCGTAAGATGATCTACTGATCATCTCAGTCGTACTGTGATGAACAAACAGAGATGCACTGTTAATCCTACTCTGCTACTCTGTTCTCCATAACAACCCGCGGTTAAGAGGGTCAATCAAATAAAATTTCAAAGTAGGAGCCCTTATGATTCCGGCTGTGGGAAGAAGTGACCAGTCGGCTTTCTCTGAGAGACGTAGACTGACATTACAATGACATTCCTTTCTTATTGCATCTAGTTATAACCGATATACACTGTCAAAATACTGTCAGTTCTGGTCTTATGAAACTTTGTAAGCCAATGAGTTGATTCTATTTTACTTGTGCGTGAAAGCAGTAGCAGTTGACCGGCTCTGTTTAGAACCCACGATTGACGCTAAGCAATTGACCAAGGTAAACCATTATCACACAATCGATTGTAAGTATCGCATAAACTACTATGTTGGGCTGTCATTCTGTGTGAGATATATGAATAAGCTGTTGGTTTTTTTGGTTGAGCCTCGAAACCAAATTTTTTTAAAAGACCCTTTACCGATACCCGCGTTTAAAACGGCGAGAACCAAGACGTACCACAAACTCGAACAAAACTCGGACTTGGACGTCTAATGTAGTATTATTTTAAAGTCTGTTCAGAAATACCCTTTCGCCGGACCGTTTTCAGTTCTTAGCAGGGAGAATCAATGACGTTCATTGGTTCATGTGTTCAGTATGTTTCCATAAGACTGTCATAAGCCTGTAAGCAGGCTCTCTTGTAATTACGGTTCGGAAATTATGGAGGGAAAAAAAGCTAGAAAAAAACTAGCCCTAACCGGAACACTGTAAATTGAAACTGAATCTCGATTTTGACTTCCCATTCAGTATGTTTCGTTTCAGGTCTATTTCAGTTATAAATAAGCTACTGTCATTACGATTTCAAATTCAGTGCCAGCTGTTTGAGAACAGGGGCGCGATCCATTCAACCAAAATTTCCGAAAATTTTGGTCCAAAACTCAATGGATCGGTTCGGTCCAACCGGAAAAGTTTCGAAAAAACTGGTCCACCTTTCGGGGTGGTCTTCTTTTCCCGGTCGGACCGGTCTGAATTTTGGTTGAATGGATCGCGCCCCAGGTTTCAGGGTCTTTACCTTTCTCGTTTACACATCCGGTTAAACCGGAAGTCACAGCCTAAAATTGGAACGAGAGTTGAAACGTTCTCATTTTATATGTTGGCATCTTTTATTCAAGTTTATAACCAGTTTTCGAGCAAAGAACGCAGATCAACAGTACAGATTAGAATAAATTCGAGAGCCGCCACAGTTGCAATCGCTTCAGCAGTTTCGTCTTCGTGAGCTACTAAACGATTATTGGGCGGAGATTTATTTCCGGCTTATAAGGTAAATAATATTTCATTCGTTACTATTACACTTGTGTGGGCAGTGTTATCGTGTGTCGCAGGGGAGGTGATGTTAGTAGGAAAGTCAAACTGTGGATTGAAGATTGAGTAGTTGTATACATCTACCTTACATGTAAAAATGATGGCAGAGTTTTCAAGGCCGTGTCATTTTAATAAGCTTTGGATTTTTTGTGGTGGGGGAAAAATCGCCAATGAAGTAATTCAATTCTCTGTGGCCGTGAATTTCTTCAATGCCTCTTCGATCCCGTGGATTCATTTAAAGTTATTCAAAAACGCGCGTAGGATGGATTGCGCTCTTGTTGATTGACAACTCGATCGGAACGTTAATGATAACTTTTTCATTTCTTGCGTATCAACACGGAATGGAACTATCTACGGTTTAAAACACACAATTCCTCACTGTTTTGTGAAATTGGTTCGCTTTCTTGTGGCGGCTTGTGTCAGACAGAACTAAACTTAACCAGATAGAAAGAAAAATCTGAATGGCTTAAAAAGGAATTTTCGTGTAAAGTGGGTCTATTAAACAAATAAAGTGTATTTTACATGTAATTCACATGGACAAAATCGTGTTGACAATTCGTTCACACGTTGAAAATTTCTAAGTTGTAGATCAATCCGAAACTCGGCACAATTCTTCAAAATAGAAGCCAAAATGAAAATGCCCTCTTTTGGTCCTGTAAAAGGAGATTTAGTTTGAAACAGCTTTTTCGCCATCTATGGTATTGCAAAGAAAAGTAACAGTAAATTATTGAATTGGCAATTTTCCACAACATACAACTGGAATGAAATAAAAGCGTGGAGTGTTCTTTCTTGGCTTTTTGGTATGTACTTGAGTTAAAGAAATAGAATTTTCACGTAAAATGCAAGAAATGCGAAGTAATTCTGCAAGGTCTGCAAATTCATAAGTTGCTTCTATGAGCCCGGGGCCCATTGTGACGTTCGAGCATGTTATCACGTACGCACATTTTATGAACCACAAAACTTTTTAAATTCGTTTACTCCAACACTTGTTTTACAAGATCTTGATTAAAAGTTAACAAATACATTCATTGTGACGGCTAAAAAAAACTTATTCTGCGACCAGTGTTGTTAATGGGGCGTTAATATCACTGTAATATTAGTAAAAAATCGACGTTCATTCACGAAAACTGTGAATGAATGAAAACCTGTTTATCAAATTATGCGACTAAAAAATTTAATACGTCATGAATTTCTTTTGCCTTCGTCTGTATGCCTCACCAACCGAGCTAGTTGCCAGCGTATTTAACTGAACAAGTGTATGTAACCTTCGACCCCTTGAAATTTTTGGAAGCAAAGTAAGGCTCAAAATGGCATAGTAACAACAAACGTCAGACCAGTTTTGGGAATATTCATACCTGTCTATGCGCGCTCAACCTTTATGACGTCATTTGACACAAGATATTTTAAAATAACATTAGGCACTTATTTTAGGGGTTTGTGATTGGGTAGGTTCTCAATGCATGGTATATATTAATTTTGCTCGTCAGAAGACTCAAGAAAGAAGTTGACCTGACTGACACAGTTGCCGCCGAGGATGTCTATGGGACACGAAAATCTACTGCGGTCATTTCAGGTGATTGTGAGGGACTACGTCGGCTACAGACTTCGGCAAAGGAATATTTACCTGCCTGGATATCATGTGGATTCGAGTCCATCACCAGCGGCTCGTCATTTGCGACGAGTCGCTGACGAATTGATAGAAGAAAACAGACAATTATTCGAAACCATGTGCGATCAGCTTCACCTAACACACACATCAACGTACGCTACTTTTGTGGGGATAGCGGACGAAATTTTCCAGACAGGAACTAACTGGGGTCGGATAGTAGCTTTTCTGGCGTTCGGGGCCACGTTGACCGTGTATTGCGCTCAAAGAGAGGATTTGGCACAACTTATTGATAGCATCGTTGAATGGATTTCGTTGTACATGGACCAGAATCTTGGTCCTTGGATTAACAATAATGGCGGATGGGTGAGTATGTTTGGAATTACAACTGATCTGTGAATGGGTCCTCGCTCAGTAGTGCTAGTATGTGTTAAATGTTGGGTAGTAAGTTGAAAGAAACTTATGGCTCGGGAAATGCTGAATCACTAAGCATAAATGCACGATTTGTTGACATTAAACATCACGAGAAAATCAAAGGATTTCAAAAATACAGAAAATATTCAGAAAAAATAGTAAGGCTATTATCTTTTGAGAATCGCTCTTTTTAACCTCTTTTTTGTCATTTCGCCAGGTGTAATCTGAAATAGAGGCGAAAACGCGCAAAAAATTTTGCTATTGATTAGCTTTAGATATACAGTGTACTGTGTTCGTTGTGTTAAAGCGCAGATCGAGAGTAAAATTATTGTAATCTCAATGAAAAGCATATATATATAGCAAGAAAATCAAAAAATATAATCTTATATAATTATTTTAAAAAATCGTAAAGAATGAGGTATGCGAAACTTTGGTTGTGCAGTAAACGTGCCTTTTTTGGAGTTGGATGCAAATTCGTTTCATCTTGTCGTCTGTTTCGCTCCTGTATTTTCAAGAATAGAACATGCCGCTTGTCCTTCCTGGGGAATTGACGACATCCTGTATTATTTCGGTTTTGATAGAGTATAAGCAAAAATGACAAAAATAAATTTAAAATGTTGCTTGTCAAAGCAAGGAGATATTAGCACGCGGTTAGTCTGAGGGAAATTTATTTGGGGATTTTTTTAATATTTAGCAAGGATTTCTTGAACGGCGCCACGATTCGTATTGAATGACTGTAGTAAATTTATAGTATTTTGAGTACGTGGAGTCGAAGCGGAAATCGGAAATTGCAAGTATGCCAACCTACTTATTAGTCACACTTTGAGGGAAATACGATCCTCCAAAACTTTAAAACTTTCCTCTTTCTTTTATTTATCACATGCAGAATCTCAAAAAATAAACCCCATGGATTTTTTACCCCGTTTGTTTTGTTTGATCCAACGTTAAGATGACGTAATCTTGATATCTTGGACTTTCAAGCGGAAGGAAAAGGCTTAGATGTCTGATCAGTATAGTATCTGTACCAACTTTGGAGTTCACATCCATTTGCAAAATTCCAGACAGTTGAAATAATTGAAGCATAATAAAGCGTACATTTTTAACATAACTTTGACCAAATAGTGTTAGTGTTGGTATGAGTATATAAAAGCTTCAGGGCTTGTAACGTTTATGGTTTCCTTCTATAGTGTGCTAAAGCACAAATTTATCCAAAATGTGCAATGAAAACCTGTTTATGGTACATGTCTGCAAAAGTACAGGCCAGTAGTATTTTTGTCATGATTACTAAATATTCGTTTTCATTATTTTTGCTTCAGGATGGATTTATTGACTTCTTCAGGACAGATGATGGTCCTGCTGATAATAACGCAAATGGCTGGCGTGTAGCTGCTGTGGCTGGCCTTGGACTGGGAGCCCTTCTTATGTTAGCATGCAGATGAAAACTGGCAGAAATGGGATACTTATGTTTTTTCTCAGTGTTATTCCGTCAAGTTGTTTTTATGGAAATCTGGAACATTTACATCATATTTATGACAAACACAATCTGGCTCAAAAGACAAGTGAAAGTCTTGTTGTGTTTTCCTGGAATTCAAGTTTGATTGAAACCTTTCCATTGTCAGCCTTAACTTTCAGGCTATGTTAAATTTATATAACTAACAGTGCAGAAAACAGGAAACGATTATTGTAATGTATTTTTAGATCTACAATAGAGTAACTATTGAATTTTTAATGTTATGTTCATGTCAATACATAATGAATGGCTGATTTTGCAGGAGCAAAGTGATATTATTTTCTTTTTCCCAGTGTTCCAAACCCACTAGTGGTTTGCATAAATGCATTCAGTCATTTTGTAAACATGATGCGCATGCCATCTTTGTATCTTCTGTGAAGAACTTAATATATTTAAGTTTGTCAGTATTAAAAAGTACCTCACATTTAACAGCAGATCTGGAGAATACTATTTATTTTGATAACATTTTAATCTTCCCAACACTGTAAGAGTTCAGTGATTTAATACACTTCAAAACTGATCTGAGCAGAGTCCTTGAAGCAGTCTTTTGATGTTGAAAAACTATACAATTACTTAGAAAAAAATAGTGCATAAAAAGGGACCCCACCATGTATATACCCATAGTTTAATCATGGATCTTAGAAAAAGAAGATCTATGATAGCCGACCTACTACTAGTAGATGGCACTTGATGATGATAAAAAGGGAACGTATGACCTGTAAATAAATCTGCAGTTAGACCAAAACAATAACGAGAATCATCTTTTACATGGACCTTTATTTTATACTTTCTAGAGGAGATGTACAAAAAATCTTTCATCTGCAATTATTACTATATTTTATTTAGATGGGTCCTGGTTTGGTTAAGAGGCCAGCTAGCTGTTATGTTGGGTTTAAGAAGACAGTGGATTTTCTGTAATTGGTATGTAAGATAGAGTTTCTTTGGTTGATCGAGATATGCCAACAGCTGACTAAAGCTAAAGGCATGATTCTCCCTGAACAGATTGAGCTTTGGGTGTAAATAAAGTGAACAATTTAAAAAAAATTGGTTTTACTTTGTCAGTACTCCGGCAAGTATCGCATTTGAGTTGTACAAAGACAGTGTTGTATTAACTTTTCTCAGACTTTTCTCCCTATTATCAAATAAGTTCAAAAAGGAGATGCATTGAGATGGTTAGCACCACATGAAATTCTAGCCTGCAAGAAGGCTCACTTGTGCAAGTTCCGGGAAAATTTTGGGTGGCAGAGCCAATATCCTGCATTCATGTTGTAGAGTTGACCCCAAGTAGGTTTTTTTAAACATAAGTTAAGAATTAAATTCCATTGAGTTTATTTTAACGGGGTAACTAGCAAAGTATTATAAATTAGTGTGAATTTACACTTGTCCTTCTTAAATGAAAGAATCCCAGGGCTGATGAACACGACAGTCGACTGCTGCCTCTTTGATATGTGAAAGAAGGGGTAGATCCAGAGGGATTTCATGGAGTGTCACCAGTCTGTAGTTTTGAAGTATCTCCAATAATATTGCAGATGGCATTATTAATTTGTCATTTTTCTCAGAGATGGCAGAGCAAAGCAGGGCTAGTTTTAGAACCAAAAGTTGTCTACCTTGTATCTCCTCTTTGCAGGAGGCAATTTACATACCTTAATACTGTTGAATTGTATGCATATTTAAGACAGACTTTGTAAACAAAGTGACTGGTGTTTTAGCCCTTCAAGAAGTCTCATCACACATTGGCATTTTTTGCAGAAGTTGGAATATTGCTAACTCTAACAAACCTTGAAATATAGCATAAAATGATTTATTTGTACAAAGTATGATGAATCATGTTCTACTTTCCACATCAATCACTGCAACATAAATGCTTACTCAGTGAGGCATGTTTATTTCAGGGGGATTTAAACTAAGAATTAAGTATGCACTGTGGAACTTATCTCACAACAGTGAAGCAAAATTGCAAGAAAGTTGCAAGTGAAATTAAAATCCCCAGTGTAAAGGAGTCAAGTACAACTTTGTATCAATCTAGTGCTTCATGTGTTCAAAAAATAATACTATACAAATTGTATAATATATTCTGCATTTTATCATGAAATTTGTGTGGAGAGTGCACAGAACTTCAGTGACTCAGGTAACACTATACATCTATTGAGTTTTAGCTTAGCTTCTGAAGGAAAGTGACAAAGTCTTTTCCTACTTAGAAATGTTTACAAAGCACCATGGTGCGCTAAAAGCTGATCTGAGGATTATTGGCAGTCGACTAAGCTAGGCTGAAAATAGATTTCCATACCATAAAAATATAAAAAAATAAAATATATTTTAATGGGTTACTGCAAGAGGAAACAATTTTGTTCTACTCCTTCATATTTTAGTGACAGCTTATGGATTAAAACATGCTGTCTGAACTGAATGTTAATGAGCTATGTCAGAGAGTTCTACAATGATTATCATTTATGCCACCCACTCACTTTTTATGTTTTTTTTTTTCTTATATTTGGAAGTAAAATTTAAAGCATAAAGCACATGCCTTTGTTACTGACGTAAGGGTCACTTAATCCACAGCCCACACGCTGATCACAAGACAGACCATTTTAAATCCATCTTGTCAATTCTGTTGACATTAACATGACATCCATGGTGTGAATCAGCTTCAAATAGGAAATTTTGAGTAGGAAGATTGCATCATCCATACAACAAACCCTTTAATAAGAAAATATACACCCACATATAATGTGGGAGGCGACAGCATGGCATCAGAGAACTAGCAGCTGAAATTCAACATTTTGAGTCTAAAAAAAGGAAAACATTTGTTGAAATTTAATCCTGTGTGTATTCATTTTAGCATATAATTTTCCTTGCACTGTGCTCTGAATCTCAAAATATTCATTACAATAAATTAGTAAAGAGTCAAAGTAATATCACTGTTCAAAAATCCTTTCAACTGTGATCAGTCACCTGTTAAAAATATTATTCTTATGAAGCAAGGCAGCCAGACAGCCAGGCTGGCTTGGGTCATGCCTTGTTGTTAATATATGTGTTTTTGAGAAGGAAGGCTTGTATGCTTAATGAGGTCTTGCTTTTTCTAACTGGTATCTTATTGGCAAGCCTAATTTGATAAACAGCAGGCTCAGCTCTCGCCTCATTTCCCCAATCATATACCATTTAATTTGTTAATTGTATACATGAGCAGGACTAGGGCTGTCTCCTTACCAAGATCTGGCTTGTTCAAACCGAGATCTTGGGTAAGTGACTTAATGGCCCGCCTTCTCATATAACCTCAACAAAACTTTTCTTAACCTGGACAAGTATCTGTAGTGGCAGGAAAAGGCAAAAAATGGGGTGACACTGGGGAGGGGGAAAAGTTCCTCTCCTCAGACTACCGTTCGCCCAGACTACGATTTCACGCGCACTCGCATTTCGGTTGCTCTACTTTCCTTGAGGAAGAATGGGCACTACTCGTAGTCTAATGTCGCCTTGCTTCACTCACTGATTTTTTTTCTGCCTTTTTCCCCACTGTGGAGCCGGGTCCAAGGCTAATTAAAATTTCCTAAGAAAATAAAGCAAGAACCAAGCAAGCCCAATAAAGCAGACCAGCCAGCTGGCTAGCCTGGCTCATCAACAGGCCTCATTTTCATATTATTAGCAGACTTGAGTATTGAAACTATACCATAAATTAAAATATTGTATTACATACATGTATTTACAATAGTTTTCTTCCTCAAGGCAAAAATAATGAGATTTGACCTCTAATTTGCCTCTATTTGCTCATTATTATGGAAAAGATAGAACATTATTTAGTTAAAAATAAAAACATATTGGAAAGACGTGATTGTAAACTTCTTGAGTCTTTTTTTAAATATTACTCCCTATAAAATAATAAATACCCTGAATTAATTTGTAACTGGCCTGGTTGCAGTATACCCCAGTAAAGCAATAATTATTTATAAGGCTTGTGAATTATTTTTCTTGCTTTTAGACTGAACGTTTTGACACTAATGTCAGTTAAAAGTGATTATCAAAATTAATGTTTCCATTACAGGATAAAAGGGGTCATCCAAATTTCACTTTGCTAATGGACTCATACATGTCATTTTTTTGTGTTTACAATATCTAAGGTCAAGGGTAGATTTATTCCCTTGAGCTAACATGTTGATCTCTACTTCAGTCAGTTAATTACTTGTACCAAGGCAAATGTCACAGTTGCCTCTAGATCTGTCCAAGCTCGCTACCGGCCTACTTTGAGAATTATTTACAAACAACAATGAATCAAAGTTTTTTGCCATTTTTTCCTGGTGCTATTTTTCAAACATCATACTACTGGTATTTTTTGTTTTTCTTCCTTTTGCCACGATTTTATAATTTTTAAGCCAGGGTCTGGGTATCTCAATAAGTCGTGGATGTGACCACTCCCACCCCTAATGTAGGTGAAGCAGTTAAAGTTATTCAGTAGCACATCACTCAAGTACAAGGAGCAGTTGGAATAAATATTATTATACCCTGTGAACAGAGCTTTCTCTCTTGCATGGCTTTTAGTGTTTACCAAGTCGTTTGTGTCCCTTGTCCCTTGTCAGTTGCACAGTTGCTTTGTTTTATCTTCTCCGTCATTATCTCTATAGTAACGAATTAATGATCCAGCGCATGCTTAACGGAAACCACAAGCGGTTCACCAATTAAAAGAGGTTTCTCCTGGAGCTTATGTGACTGACAAGCCAAGCAAACGACTTCAAACTTCAAACACTAAAATCCATGCAAGAGAGAAACCGGTGCTTGCAGGGTAAATAAAATAGGTTAAAAAATTATCCCAACTTGTAGAAGGCACACCATGTCAAAAAGATACGTTTATTTGGGTTTCTTTCCATGCATGAAAATAATTCATCTTGTTGTCAGAATCTAACAAAGTTGCACTCTGAATCTCCAGATTACAACCATTGTCACTTGGCTCAACAATATAACTTCTTCCCGACGCATAGACCACACAGTGGGTTGTAACATAGAGTACAAACAGGAAGGAAGGAAAGATTGTGATTTATATGCCACCTACCAGCTGTGAACACCCAATATTGTAACAACTGGTTTCCAAAAACAACTTTATAGAAGTATACTATTGCAAGAGAAAATGACTAATAAAATTTACTTTTATTTTACCTCTTTGATTCTGTTAAAGTATTTTACAACTTCCAGTTTGATCACTCTGGAAAATAATAACGATTAATGAAAATCATTCTTTTCCAAGGAATAGAAATCTTTAACATACAAGCTTAAGATGTCTATTAGATGTTAATCTCCAAATAGACCTTACAGCTACTTTGGAAAGCTCTGAAAGGAAACTGTATAATCATAGCAACTAAAATAAAGAATGAAACATTACTAAGTTTGCCTTTCTCCTTTCTCTACCAATGCTAATATCTCCTAATAAATACTACAACTCTGTCCAACCATTATTTTAAATATCAACCTGGCAGATCAAAGTTGTCTTGAGTAATCCTTAAGTCTTATCACTTACAGTACCAAGTCAAAATGAAAACAAAAAAACACAAAGTTGCATAAAAGACACATTATAATATCTTAACTCCCCCCAAAAACGATATTATAGATCACTTTGGAATGCATATGTTACAAGTCAAAATGAAATTCAGGTTAAAATTTTTTAACCTCTAGGTTGATTCGCTATTGGGGCTAGGAGACAAAGGGAATTGAGAATCAACCTACAGTTTATGTAGGTTAAAAACTTTTAATCTGAATATAATTTTGACCTGTAACACATACATTGTAATTTACAGTCTCTTGGTAAAATCAAACACTCATTTTGAATCTTGCACTCACCCAAACCAAAATTATTAAAGTTCCAGTATCCAAATACAAATAATTCTCCAGACTAATCTCCATACATTTCCTTGAATAATTAGTTAAGAGAATTTGTTTCTATATATATTATTATCAAAGCCTTTCCCATCAGGAGATTATTTCATTAATCCTCACAACATTTTCCCTTGATTATGTATTGCTTTTGTTGGAAGAAAATTGACTTTGGTCAATCTTGGGACTTAAGGGTTAAGTGATTTTCCCCTGAGGGTTGGCTGCAAGTTTACTGTCAATACACTTTGTAAAACCTAAAACTTGAAGTGACCTTTTTACGCTCAAGTCAAATTTCTTTATAATTGTGCCCACGGTCACTCTAACACCACAATTAAAACTTGAATAATTTTAACCATTATATTCCATCATATCCCATTTAACATTCACATAATTATTGGTGGCTAATTAGGACTGTTAATAACACACTATTTCAGCTTAGAAAAGTAATCCTCCAAAACTACATGACTGTTTAATTTACAGCAGCATCTCATTATGCTGCTTTTATAATTTGGGTTTCCTGTGATTAAATTAGTGATTCTCACCATAACAGTCCAGATGAATACATTGTCTCAACAATCAAAACGAAATTATTACCATGTTCACAAAACATTGCCTTACTGTGTATTTTCTTAATTTCTGGTTATTTGATACTGTTGTTCTGTAACCTGTACTATTTTTAACTTCCCCTGTACATCCACATTATTGGAAGTTGCCCTGTGAAATGGTGTCTGAGAAAGAAGCACAGAAATTCCTTCTTTGCTAATTGTGACAGTCTACCCAAATCTGGGTAGTCCTTCTAGCCTGCCTAGCAAGCGTTTCCAATCAAGTTATAGTGCGAACGTTAGAGTGGGAGCAAAACAAAAAATGGAAGGGGGTGGGGGAGGGGAGAAGAGGAAACACTTGCCCACAAACCCCATGATTCTGGAAAATGCCCCTTGATATTTCACGGTTCGGTTCATTAATTTGTAAATTGACAGCTCATCAAGACAAATAACGAATAGATTACCAGATTTGAAAAATTTACTGGCAAAACTGTAATAAAAAGAAGATTTACATAGAAAAAGGTTGAAACTCTAAGTGATTGCCGCAAAATGTAGCTAAGAAATGATTTGTCCGGAACAATTCACCCTGCCAGCTATGAGATTTGCAGAGCCACTGCTCTCCATAGGCCAGCCAGTGTCAAAAAGTTCTCTACAACACATGCTGCTCAATTTCCACTTTTCACTTGTCCATGGCGGGTCTACAATACTCGACACAAATCATTGAAACAGAAGACATTTGTCTTGAATTTTTTCCGAATTTCATACATTCACTCTTCACACCTTTGTTCTCAATCAAATGCACCCCTCTCCTTCCCCAATGTTGAGCCACGCATATTTTGGAGCACTGAGATGACTGCAAATCCCAAATCAACATTGGGGAGGGGAAAATCGCACGAGTGTTTCAAGATTTCTGACGAGTATTGTCTTTGCGTCAGTAGGGCGTGGACGGGTAACGAAACGTATGAAGGGTAACCATTGCCGCCTCCAGTGTTAACGATGCAATGAGTATTCTTGTGTTCACTGTTCTAGTTGTTAAGCCGGACTAATAATTATATAGCAGGTATACATAGTTTTGAGTATGGACGATTTAAAGGTATATTTCTCCAAAACCACTTCAGTGAAAAGGCTGTGCCTATTAGTACATCGGGATTGGATCAAGGGGTGCATATTTCGAGACCGAAGGGAAAGAAAAATGACTCAAACATATGGCAATGGAGACGATGTTTGGTGATTTTTAAATAGCAGAAAAAAGTTCTTGAAGCCATTTTATCACGCAAAACTAATTGGGTATTTATGGTGACATGTTATTTCTGCGAGCTTCAGGGAGAGAATGGTATAGACAATATCGCAAATTAGTCCTTATCTCAAATAACTACACAGAGGTGTCAGATGAAAAGGGAACCCTTTTCTTCTTTTTCTATGATCTTAAAGGTTCTATCTACAAAAATGAACTAACTATTTACAGAAATACATTATTAAACGAGATCATTCGTTGGAACGAGCAATCTATCTTTCAAGCGCGAAATCTCAACGATTCACCACTGTGTCCTACTGTAAAGTAATTACAGAACCATAGACTTTTTCAGAACTATCGGTTCACCGCGGTGAACCGCTTCAAATAGCATTATTGAATTTGTTCCTGAAGAAAACTTTCCCTTATGTGTATGATCTATGATCTTTTCTATCATTTCAAACACTTGTAGATGCAGTAGCTTTTGTTTTTAAGGGCTAAAAAGGCAAAGAATTTCCCGAACACCATGGTGAATCGTGTTACACTCAAGCCACAGCAAATAATGTCAACAACCTCGGCAATATTTACATAAGATCCTGCTAATTTAATTAGTCCTCTTGCGGGAAAAGAAGGCAACTAAGACATTTTCTACAAGGAGAAACGGATTTTAGCCATTACTCGGGTATTTGATGGGAGAGACTGAATACCCGTCACCCCACATTCATCATCGGATTCTCCCTTTCACCGACAACTCCTTCACGCACCAAACCAAGTTCATCTTTCCGTGTAAAAATTATCAGCCTGTCTCTTTGCTTAGTATAAAATATCATGTCGGCTGTGTTTTTTCAGTTTCCCAGCCAAGAAGCATTAAGAACTCATGCCGTGGAATGATCTGCTCCGACAACCAAAAATGTTTTTAAAACACTACTTCAGACTGTCTGAATTATGCACTCTATTTTTTACATATATAATTATGTATTTTAAATGCCTTACTTCCATCTGTCATTCTCTCATATGCGAAAAATAATTCATCATACAGTTTTTCTTTTTAATTTTTACTTTATGAACACGTATATTCTATGGACGGTCCAAAAAAATCACCTTGATCTGAACCTGTCATTATTTCCTCTCCTCCGACTAAATACAATACTCGACACAAATCGTTGAAACAGAAGACATTTGTCTTGAATTTTTTCCGAATTTCATACATTCACTCTTCACACCTTTGTTCTCAATCAAATGCACCCCTCTCCTTCCCCAATGTTGAGCCACGCATATTTTGGAGCACTGAGATGACTGCAAATCCCAAATCAACATTGGGGAGGGGAAAATCGCACGAGTGTTTCAAGATTTCTGACGAGTATTGTAGCTAGTGTCAAGTACCAATGTTCTGATTTACGGTAATTTACATCAGTCTCCAACAAACAGACCATTTTTTCCACTCTGATACGCACGCCATCATTCCCAATAAATTGGCCTTTACTAGTCTCCACCGCTCAATCTCTAATTATACTTTTGATCGAAGGGACTCAGATCTGGTAAACCTCGACACAAACACAATTCAAATAAATATCAAACCAAAGCATTTGTAATCTGCGACCACAAATCTGGATCAGACCAGATCTACGATGCACGTAAACAAAACATACCTGGTTTGATTGATGTATTGATTGCTATTATTTTAATCAACACTACCAGCACCCCACCAATCAAAACCTGCATTCGCCCACGAACGCAGGTTTTCAAAATCGTGAGGTTTGCGGGCAAGCGTTTCCTTCTCTCCCCTCCCCGTCCCATCTTTTCTATATTTTTGCTCTTGTCCCAACTTTCTCAATGACCTCAGGCAGAAACCCTTGCTACACAGGCTATAGTGCTTCTGATTGGTTGTGCTGCGAGGAAAACTTGCTCCAAGCAGTTGAAGGCACTGCCCAGACCTGGGCAGTGACATGTCATTAGTATGGAATTTCTGTCATCAGTATAGACTTTCTGCAGTTGTTCCTCAGAAATCTTTTCGAGGAGAAACCAGTAACAACATCACAAAATATCAGCTACATTTTCTCAGGCTAACTCCTGTCCTCTTCTTTTATTTCCTTTTAATGTCCTTACACTTTTGTATCAAGAGCACAATAAAGATTGTTGTTGTTGTTGTTTCTCTTCTTCCTGTGTCCTGGGAAAATTGAGGTACGTTGCTGTTCCACTGTCTCCGTAAAATTTTTAACCAGTTTTAACTAATTTTGCTGAGGTGTTCTAAACCCAAAAACCTTTCCAACCACTTACCAATTAAAGAACAAGTTGACAGACATACAGTGCTAATGTTATTGAGAATAATTTTAAAACTGTTTTAGATGTACAAAAAAATGTTTACATTTGTTGTTTCAAGAACAGAAAATTATTTTTTTATGAAAAATGCATAGTACACAAAATTCTAAACATCCTAGCCAACCAAAAAAGCTGAAAAAATTATAGCACAACCTTAATGACTACTACTTTTAGAGTCCAAGAGGGCATACTTTACACATAAATCCATTTCTTGTTTTGATGTGAACCTTCATAAGTTAAGAACTCATCATACAGTTTCCAACTGTACTAAATTCTGAGACTACAGTGTAACACCTAAAAGCAAACACCACTTACATCTCTCGTAACAATAGATGATAAATATCAACAATAATTAAATCTACATCTACCTGCCTTCCTACTAAGTAGTATGACTCTCCAACTAAGACTACGATTTTTCAGAGTCCATTCATTAAATAATCCACCTTGGAGTACCTTGGCCTATGAAATGAGTACCACCATGGACGACCAATGAGAACTAGGACAGCTAAAAAGAACAAGATACCAAAACCAAGGGCAATCACCAACGATCCATATGTTGTGTGGTTATTTTCATTGGTTTTCTTGATTTTTATTGGCATAGAAGTTGTAGAAACTGGAAAAGACAAACAATAATAATAAAATAATATTATTAACGGGCATAACAGTGTTCTCCTTATCAGGCGGTAACCGGTAAAATTTACCATCTGAAGTAATACCTCTTACCGCCTGCAGGTTTATTAAAATTTAAGAAGTGTCAAAAAATAAGCAAGTGAGTTGTGATCCAATCCGATTCTCACAAGTAAATGAATAAATATACGGAAAAGTACTAAAGTATACACAGCTTTTCTTTTTATGAGCCACGCATTTTGGAAAGAGCGCATTGAAGACAGAGTAAAATTATTGGAATCAAACATTTTAAATAATTGTTGTCTAAAGAAAACAACGGCCAATTTGCTTAAAATAAAGGGAATGACGTTTCAGAGAACTTAGCTCAAAAATTTCGCAGCAAGGGCCGACCCATGTCCCTCACTCTACTATCCCCCCTCCCCCCAGGAAAGTTTGCCTCTGTCACATATCCTGTGCCTTACCGGCCATGAATCGTCCCTTACCTGCTGAGCTAAAATTTAGGGAGAACACTGCATAATTTTCTGTGCATTAAACACACAAAATCCTTCATTCTACATTTCACTTAATGGTATTTCCCTCTTCTTTTTGAGGAGAATACAAAATTTCTTGATAATTAATATTTACATTGTATTGTTTGTTTAATTCTTATTATTAAAAGAAAAAAATGGGGTTTTGCATTAACAATAATTTCAAGGAGAATCAGGCATTTACGCATGGCTCCCGTGCACTTCAATGTTTTCTTCATGATACTTCAAACTACTCTGTTACTTGAACATTACCCTTTAAGCCCCAATATCCATATACAAATTCTCTACACTAATCTCCATAAATTTCCTAACAGATTTAGTTGAGAGAATTTGATAAAAGATCAAAGCAGTTTGGACCCAGAGGTGATCATTTTCTTAATTCTCATAACCTTTGCTACTGATGATCAATTGATATTGTAAAGAGAAAATTGAGATTGGTTGCTCTTGGGACTCACATGTAGGCTACCTTCAAACAGAGATGGACAAATTTTCTGACCAGTTGGTTATCTCAACATTAATTTAAATTAAAGGTAATATTATTGCATCCATACCTTCAGATTGAGCTGTCGATGTTGCATTAGTTGATTTCTGGGTGCTAGCAGTGCTGCTTGGCTTAGTTGTTGAATTAGATTTCTGGAGAGAAGATGAATACATATAGATTAGTGGCTCAAAGTACATGAAATTACTTTAATAGATTTGACTAACTTTTGCACCATAAACAGGGTCTGAAATTCACAGTCATTTAGTAATCAGAATTGACCAGAATTTGACAGTGATAACCAAACTGTAAAAAGTGGTTACTCACTGGACCGTCATAAACCAAGCTGCCAACTTCTTGGAAAAATGGTATGACATAACTGCTCTATGTTTTAGAGATTCAGAAAGGCAGACTCAGAGAGACTTAGAAGTTTCGGTCAGCATAAACAAGGAAACTTGAACATAGTCAAATGCCTTGAAATGTCAACGAAACCAACAGCTTCAAAACTTTCAGTCACAGTGAAAGACTGACTGGCCATGGCTTGTCACCTTCAACACCCAGATCTGAAGAGGTGGTTGTCCAATGGGCAGCCTACTTTAAAGGGACAGGTTCATGGTTCAGCGCATGCTCATTAATCAAAATGATGTTTTTCTGCCGGGACATGTTGTATCGTCTATGCACGCAATATGATCATGTCATAATGTTGTCATAGAAACAAACTGCACACTCCCCTAGCAGTCACTTTATCAACTTGTGTGCAAATAGCTGTAAATTCATCAACCATGGAATAAAACTGTCAGGTCAACAATAAATTCAACATTGGTAGTGTTGACATATACCAGTAATTTTTTCTGAGATTTTAGTGCTCCTCCATCCTAGGTTACTCGGAAATACACTTCTACTTTGAAATACACTCTGAGATCACTAAGATATAAGTGAGTGTTATTATTAACCAATAGAATTAATAATAAATTGTAAAAAAGTAATTTACAGTAATTAATGAGCATGCGCTGAACTGTGAACCTGTCTCTTTAAAAACCAATTTCAGATCCTGCATAAAGTAACTATACTCTATTCTCAACTTCTGGAAAGAACAGCTGTCATTACTGACTAGGAAATTTAAGGACAAAATTAATGCATATGGAGGGGGGAAGGGGAGGCCTGTTTGTATGTTTTGTAATTAATTTTGACCACACTCTAGTGAAAGCGTGCCAGGAATTAAACCCCCATGGACTAGTAACTTCTAGTACATGTAACTGCCGCATTGTCATTGCAAGTTACTTAGTGCCTCATTCCATGCACTACCGGTACTTAACATTTGTTTGAGTTTTAAAGACAGCCCAACAGAACAAAATCTTGACCCCAGCAAGTTCAGCTAGGTACTGTATGATAAATACAGGTCTCAAAATGTCAACATAAGTGAACTTATTTAACAAAATACAATAAATACAGATAAGGCTTACAAAGCACCATCTCCAATATGCTTCACATAGCCAACAAGAAGTGGACAACATCATTCATCAATGTCAAACATTTTTCAAAATACGCTTTGAAAAGGCCAGAACACATATTATTATATAAACACCAATGACATACCAAGTGAGCTTTCGCCCGAACACTTGATATCTGCACATGTGAAAATATCACCATTGTTGTGGCTTCATAATAAACCACACTTTTCAGACCAAAAAACTATTTAAGTAAAATGGTTTGATATTTCATTGGTGATTATATAATAAATAGAACAATACATGGTCGCTTGGAGATACGAAATTTCTCTTCTCGTGTCGAAAAAATATTTCACTCGTTCTCTGCGCTCACTCGTGAAATATTTTTTCAACACTCAAAGAGAAATTTCATATCTCCACATGGTCATGTAATATCCTCTATGTATTTTGAAAAACTTTGACATTCACATGTTGCAGAGTTTCTCATAATTTTTGGAACATTGTTCAATCCCCCTTTCTATGGAGACCAACCACCCCTGTGCATTCAAGAAAAATGGCCTTCCTAGTTATGATCTCAAAGGTGAAGGAGTGAACAGGGAGAATCATGCAAATGTGATGTCATATCTGAATTGGTAGAATGAGATCATAGTTCATATAATACCGAATTATGGAAGATCGAATGATAATGATGAACAATTCCAAAATGTATAGTATCATATAAACATGTACCTTGTGACCGTCATTAGCAAGTGGTACAGTTGCAATGCTTGAGGAGACACTTGCTAAGTTAGAAGACACTTTCAGTTCCACTGTGTTACCTGCAAAACAAAGTAAATACATAATGATTTAGTCATAGCAAATCAACAATGTCATCCTCATCTACTACAATCCTAATGTTGGTTTTCAAGAACAGGAAAAGGCAGGAGAGAAGCTGCTCTACATGTAAATGCACATAGAGGAATCATAGAAGATGGAAGGAAAATCACTCGCCAGTCTCACAAAACCCTAATTTCATAAGGCCATCCATGGTGAATCAGGACTAGAAATCCCAAGCTATGCCAAAAGACGCAATCACCAACAACTATCCTTTCACAGTGCAAGTTCATTGAATTAACACCAAGGACTAAAGCCTATAAGAACTCATTTCATAGCAGAACCTTTAAAGAATGGAATTGGTTACCTAGCAACATTGTGGATGTGGTAAAAACGTCTTTATTCCAGAAGGCACTAAGATTAGATTAGATTAGATTATGCAAATTAGATTAGAATAATCTGTTTACTATTATTGTTATTATTACATGTATTATCATTTTATTATTATTAATTATTTTACTTATTAATTTATATTCTATTTTCCTTTTTATTTTAATTTTAACATGTATTAGGTTTTAATTTTTTATTTCAATCATTTGTTTATTATTATCATCATCATCATCATTATTGACCGCATCTGAGCGGCAAGGAATGTATTTGTGAAATCGTTATTTCACAAGTGATTGTTATTTTTATGATCTATATTATTCTTAATGTTATATAGTGCTTAATTCTTAGTTCAAATATTTCTGTATATCATGTACATTTTTTTTCAAGTTGAATAAAATTTTATTTAACTATTAACAAATTATTATTATTATTATTATTATTATTATTATTATTATTATTTTACTTCCTCTCCTTTTTATTTTAACATTGATGTCTTGCCGTGATGGGTATACCCCTTCACAAGATGTATGTGAATGTAGTGTCAATGGTGCAAATATACTATAATGACACAGTGTTGCAGTTGTACATACATTGGACGTACATGCACTGTGATCACAACATTCCTTTGGGATTCAAACCTGGACAAGAGTGGGTTTGGTGAGATTTTATTATCACGGACTTTTTTATTACTGCTTCCTAACCCAACCATTACAAACAAGCTACAGTTGTGTTACGCGTGTTACTTATGTATACACAAGACAAGGATGCGTTTTGAATTGGACTCCGCTGAACCTTGCGTTCAGTTGGCATGGTGTATGTACACGGTGTCAATATAAGCTTAACACATCCCTTTACCTGCTAGCTGAAGATCTCGAATTCCCACAACTGCCCCTTCAGCTTTGCTGCTGACGTTGACCAAAGAGCACAAGCTTTGTGGTCGACAGTTAAGAAAGAAACAGTTGTAGTTGAGGTGGTTATCATTTGAAGGCTGACGAGGATAAAACAGATACACCGTGCAGTTAATATTACCACAGCATCCCTGTTCACAATCCACTGAAGAATTCACTGTCATCGCCTTAGGAACTGAGACGATTCCGCTTTCTTTCTCGGCATTTTCTTTCGCCTCCTTGATGTTAACCATTTCGCCGTGCAATCGCTGCAACATTGAACATGAGTTCACCTCGCCTCGTCCAAAACTAACGCCCAGTAATAACCCAATTAGCAGAGAAACTGCAGACAGGCTCATTGTAGCGTTTTCTCGATGCTTATTCATGGTAAATGAGAGATAAAGGCTTTCAAAATTGCGGAAAATTCCCACCTAAACAGGCCATCGTAAAAGAACAACAAACTGAACATACACGTAGCGCGTCTTCAAGTCAACAAATCACGTGATGTGTTTAGTGTTTCTTACATGACCTTTTGTTTCATATCGATACATGCCGCTGAGCCAAAAAATCGGGGGTGCTTGTTGGAGACCAAATGAGCGATTTTGACGAATAAAACGAGAAATTCTATCGTAAACGTTGTTTAAAAACTGGCTCATAGCAATTTGAAGAATCATGGATAACGATGGCTTACCGATTGTGGGACCAAATGTAGATTATACGCAGGTATTGTTGCTCTGACACTTTGTATTCATCTAGATCTTGCACTGCCCCTAGCAAGATTTATTTACACTGCAAATCTCAAATCTGGAGATTTTTTCTTTTGTACTTCTTCTTCCCTCAAATCAACCTCAAAAACAAAGGGATCTCTGGTACAATAATCCCCAGAGGTTTTCTCTCATCTCTCGCGGCTTTGCAGCTCCATTTTCATGAAGCAGAAAAGAGAGAGAAAACTTTTAGTGATGTGAAGTATATGAAATAATTCATATTTGAACTGCGGTTGTAGATGAAAGTAAAGAGTGATCATCGCAGTAAATTTTCCAATTTAAGCAATTGGAAAGAAGAAGCCTGAAAAACATCAGGGCTTCAACGGGATTCGAACCCATGACCTCCGCGTTGCCGGGTTCGAATCCCGTTGAAGCCCTGATTTTTTTCAGGCTTCTTCTTTCCAATTGCTTAAATTGGAAAATTTACTGCGACGATCACTCTTTACTTTCAAAACTTTTAGTCATGCCAAATTTAAAATAACGAAAATATCACAGTGAGGCGGCGCAGTAGAGTCAAAACACTTAAACATACTTTTTCATAATTTATGAATTGAGTTCGGCACAGCGATAGTGTTACGTTTGAAACTGAGCCGTGCCACTGAAGCGTAGCATGGCAGACCCTGTCAAATTTAATTGCCGTGTCGAACTAAATTCAAGTTGCTGAACTGAATGATTTCAAACCTTGCGGCACTGCTGTGCCAAAGTTGAATTAATTCTATAATCTGAGTTCGGCACGGCAGTAGCACGGCATTTGAAACAGTCCTAAACAAGGTCTTGAACTCTCAATGCATGAACTAAGTAGAGTGATTTTCATATGACCTTGAAAAATGGTTTTGGTTAAATTTTCGTTATTTGCTTTATTAGCCAAATTATGGATGAAGAGATCAAAGCATGGACTCTTCGTTTTCCCGCCAAAGAAAACCCTAATATGTAGGAGGCATTGCTCGATATTTTGCCAATAATTGTGTTGCAGTATGACATCAAAGCGAAGTATCAGTTGATCTCTAGAAAGTTCTTCGGCAATCGGGCATGAAGTTTTTTCACCCGAGTGTTCGCTTAACCAACCAAAGGCCACGCATCTTTGTATCCGTTCAATAAACCAATCAAATCGCTCTATTTCCATTCGTTTGTTGTTCCTGTTTTGTTCACGCATTTTCATTTCAAGGTCATACGAAAATTGCTCTATCTTAATCAAACATGTAAGATCACCAGCAGATTTAAGTGTTGGCCAGACCTGCACACCTTTTGGACCTCCAATTTCATTGGTCACCATAACTTTACTTGGACTACAGTCTGTCTTCCTGTTGTGATCATTGGTCTTTGATATACTTGTACTATGTGTTCTTTATTTTCATAATATCCATTGTTGGGCATCAACAGTTGATAAAAATGGATTAGAAACTACTGGTACAAGATTTTTTTTTAATGTGTAATGTTTCGAATTCTTTTTCAGGTTGGACCAATTAACCATAAGAGAACCTTGGCATTTCTCAATCATTTTATTACACATTCAGTCAGATTCTTAAATAGATTTTCATGTGTGTGTGAAGAGGTAAGAGCATAGATCAGGTTTATAATAATATTGTAAAGCAGTCCTTAATACATTGAACAAAGTTTAAACTCATCAGCAACTACCAGTAGTAGATGCATGTCTGAAAGGTGACTGCAGATCTAATGGCACCAAGAATGTTAAGAGAACCAAAATGACATTGAAAAACAATTGGCTTCCTGAGAAAACTTTTTGACATTAAAATATGCATAAGTACGTGTTATAATAATCCAGTTTTGAGTTCGTTATGACCGCTAAATAAAAGAAGGGAAGACACATTTTACACTGAGGCTTAGCCTCCATCTGAAGTAAATATATTCACAAATTCCAATGAGAAGAAGAGCTGACCTGATCATTATTACTCTTCCTATTGTGTATTTATATTAATTTTTCTCACATTTCAAACACTTACTTGCAGGAATTTGGGAATATTTTGCTTTATGTTGAGGCTAACTCTGTATGAATGTGTGATAAGTGTTTGCATTCAGCAGTAACTGGACTATTCCCTGGAAAAAATTGAATATTGAAGAATTCCATTTAAGTACAATATTAGTCTTCAATCAGTCAGTCAATATTAATGAGGAATCCTCCTGCTAGCCCTTATATGGCTTCTTTCATTTAATTTTATATGTTAGTGAATGAGTGCACAGGCATGTAACAAACGGTGTCCCCCGATTCCAAAGTTTTAAAGATGATGCATTTTGACTTCTGCTGTTATTAATTAAATTACAGATACCATTTTTGCTGATCAGTATGGGCAAAAAGTGGAAGCATTTCTACAATATACATAATCTTCCTATAATTTTTTAATTCATTAATATGGTTTTGCTTGGGACATTACAGAAGTTAGCAGAATTGTCAACTAAGATACAAAGGATTGAAATAATGATGAGCATCCTTGAAGCCAAGGTAGGTATAGTAGAAATATTCATTGATCTCCCACAGAAGGAATTTTCAATCTAAGCCCCTCCCTAGAATCCACAGGAATTCCATTTTACTTCCATACTTCCCCTTAATTAAACTCATTGACAATATGAGCTTGGGTGGAGTCGGTGCCTTAAATGTGGAAGGGCCTGGAGTGCAAAAGGTAGCATTACCTTGGAGGTAACCATTGCATCAGTTCCTAAGTGTTCATCTAATGAACACAAAAAAATATTCAATCAATAGAAAGTCCAGTGCAGAGCAGTTCATTTTGTTAAGAAGTGCAATCAGCGCACACCAGGTACCATCACAAGTTTACTAGAGGAGTTAAAATGGCCATCATTGGAACGTACATGTAGAAGGAAACAAACAAGATTAACAAACTTGTAAAAGATCGTAAATGGCACCCTGGCAGTAGAAATTCCAGATTACTTTAGACAAAAGAAATGCCAAACAAGAAATTACCACCCACTTAAATTTGTAAATGCTGGTTGCAAGACTAATACATGTATATATAAAATAGTATAGCTTTTTTCCCGGGTCCGTTAAAGAATGGAACAAATTTCCCGAATCAATTATTGAAGCTTCCAATACAGAGGCCTTCAAGCTTGTCTTGAGGGCCCAAGCCAGGCCCCATTGAACATTTGAACATTTTTTATTTTTATTTCCCCAGCACAAATACACTGCACTGTTTTTTGGGGCACACAGCACGAGTACAGCACATATCTGCTGAAGATGGGCTGTACTGCCCTTTGCAGATCAGACATTTAGATTTAGAATGCACAAAACCTATTTGTAGCAAGGATTTACAATGATCTGCTTTTAAGGTGACAGTTTAAGAGAGATGAAGCAACAGCCATTGGATGCACATCATATTGCAGTACCTACACAGCTGACATTTTGATGAGTTCATGGTGCAACGTGTCTTCAATTGTTGTCTTGTTTGATGACTAATGTTTTTTGTTTGTGTTATATGCAGTTGGCATCAATTCCAGGCCTTGAGGATGTGACAGTGTCAACACCTGCTCCAGCTCCATCTGGTAGTGCAGCCTCCACTTCTGCCCAAGCAGCAGTTCCTCCCCCTCCTCCTTCTGACACACCACAAACAGCCACTGAGGTAAACAACACATTTTTTGTGTAAAAGTTGTATTTTTAATTTATGAATGATAACATAATAAAATAATGAAAATACAAAGTTGCTGTTTCACTGTCTCTTTTTCATGCTATTTATTAGGCAATTAGAAATTTAGAAAAAGAAGACTGATAATTTGTACTCTTGAGTCGTAACAATCCGTGTTGAGCATGCATTGGTGTGACAAGTAACTAATTATACGAATTTTCATGCTTTATCTTGCTGATATTTTAAGACATGTTTATGATATTTTCTTCACTGGCATTTTGTAAAAATTAACCTTTGGCCATATGGTATGAATTAAAAGAGGTACAGGTCTTTTTTTCTGATAATAGTTTGCAAAAGTATTTATATTACAGAAAGCTCGGTGATAAATGGTCGGCATTTTAATCCTAACAGACATGCATGCTGGAAAAATCTGGTTCTAATAGTTTTCATCCATGAATGCAAGTGATGGGCAGGTTAAATAAAACAGCCTTATATTTTGACACAGCAACGTTCCTCACAGGCAAATGTCAACTAGTTGTAGAAAATAGTAACAATGTCATCATAGACATATGGGCCAGGGGGGGGCAAGGGGGGCTGCTGACCCCCCCCCCCCCCAAATTTTGGGCAACTCAGAATTTTTGGGCAGCAAGAGAAAATTTGGACAAAGCCAGTTTTTAAAGACGCCTCCTTGTTTATTTAATTATTTTGAAGACCTGAATATTAACCTGAAGTTGGCTGCCATAATAATCCAGTTACATTCACACGAGACAGTAGTAGCATGTGATAAGTAATTTACACATTTGCAGTTTTTTTATTGTTTGGCACTGTACAGCACTGCTCTAGCTGGAATGGGCTATTTCCAGTCGGGAATTGATTAGAATAAACTTTCGCAATTAACTTTCTAGAATCATCTCCACTCAAAGAACAGTGTATGGCAGATAGCATTAGCAATGGACTGCAAGTGAAGAAGTGGCTGACTAATTCTCAGTTTGAATTACGAGAAGAATATTAATTCTTTTAAAAAATCTATTGTGCGGTTTTAAATTATTCGCTAATTTGTTAAAATAGACTGAAATGTTTACAAAACCGGTAACAAGAACACCTTGATACATACTAATCAAATCCTTCTTTCTAGCAATCGGGCAGAGCTATCTCCACGATCTTTCACACACATTTTTAAAAAGATTAAAACTACTCTGAGGTGAAATTGCATGTCAAAAGCACTTTGTTTTCTACAGATAACAGCCAAACATCAAGATTTTCCTATTCTTACTGTATTTCTAACAATAAAAAACTTCATGCCAAATATCTCAATAACGCTCTTACAGATTTTGCTTAAACTTCACGAACATCAAGGCGACCGTATTTAAGAAAAAAGCTCCTGCGAACGATTTTGTAAGGTTCCCATGCAGTGCCAAGAATTATTGCTGAAGTAAAATAGGTAATGGTGTCATATCGTTGCTATGACAACTCCAATGTCATTGCAAACCCAATCATGACAAACTTTCATCTTAATACAACTGTGGTGGCAATTTTTCCAAATGTTTGTTTATGGCGACGTAGTTTATGCTCAAACTTGGTATTGACCCTGAAAAACTATATCGAACCACCTTCATAATTATTATGCCCTCTTTTTGACTCTTTCGTAAAAATTTGGCCAACTTGCGAGATTTTTTTGGGCAAATGGTTTACCGCCCCCCTGGCAAAAAATTTCCCGTACACGGGAGAAGTTTCACTTACTATTAAACTGCAACTCTAGTGTACATTTCTTTCACAGGGACCCCCTGCACCTCCCACAGAGCAACCAGGTTAGTGCTGAAGGATTGTGGGGATTTTTTGTATAATAGGAAATGAATCCTTGCTGACTTCATCATTTTCATATTTATTGGGCTGACCCTGAGGGCAACGCCCAACCAAGTAACGAGAGGTAACATTCTTTCTACATGTATGTCATAAAAAGACAAAGTGGCAGACAAAACTTCCAGAAGGCTTTGCATGTCCCATTCCCCCTTCAATGGGACCAAATTTTGCAGGGAGGGGATGGGTCATTTCAGGTCGTCTGGCGAACAGATGGAACAAACACAAAATTATTGCGTCAGGGGTTATTGGCCCCATATCTACGCTAAATGATTATTTAAATACAGTATTCTATAATGTTAGCCTGTGCAGGAGGGGCAGAAACAATGCTCTCCCACAGTCCCCATGGGAAAAGCTTTAACTTGCTTCAATTTTATCCCTATGTGTGAAAAGTCTTTCCTCGAGGTCTTCCTTACAAGAAAGGAATATGCTATTTGTAGATCGCCCCGTCAAATAGAAACATATTCACTTGGATATTTAATATTTAGAAGGGCTTTAATGCAATATCCAACAGAAATAAAACTGAAACTCAATTTGCTTTGTGAGTTTTAATTTAACAGAAAACTACTGTTAAAAAAGTATTAAAAGCACCAAAATTGACCCTGACACATTTTGTAAGGCAGAGTAATATTATGTAGAATGACAATAATTGTTAGAATCATTCCAGTCAGATCAGATTAGTCATACTATATTTTGGGGGCAGAGTGATGGGGAAGGAAGTGAGTTGTGGAATTGTCCCTGTTAAAAATAATGCCAATTGTTCTTGTTTCAAAACACTATCTCTATCATCCTAATATATTCCACGGGTTAGGAGTACAGTGTTTGTACATGCTCAAGCCAGTAAAAAGTGTAATAATTAGCAATTATTGGACGAGGTTGAGCAAAATATCGTGATTTGTCAGTGGCAAGCAGATCAATTATTTGCCGAAGCCGAAGGCTGAGGCAAATAATTGATCTGCGAGACACTGACGAATCACGATATTTTGCGATAACCGAGTTCAATAATTGTTTTATCATTCGATCCCTGAGTTTGTTTTTTAATAAATAATATCTTCGGAAAGCGGTTAGCGCGCGCTGCCTTCCAGGAGTAATGACAGAGATCACATAAATGAGCAAGGAGCAAGCGTGGTTTCATCTACGCATGAGCAGAATAGTATTTGCAGCCAAAAAAAGTTGAACTACATTGCGCATGAGCACACCATTATTTGTAGGCAGTTATTTGCAGGTCACGTGGTGGGCTCTCGGCCAATGAAAAGGAAGAAACATTTGCATCGAATGATAATAATCCATACTTCCCAAAATAATAAACCACTGTATTACCCAGTCAGCAGCCCAATGAACCTACACTATATGGGGGTCTTGTTTTCTCTGTAATCCAGGCAGATTTGGTTGTTTTTCATTGTTGTTGTTGTTGCTGTTTGTGGTTTTGAGTTGCTAAAACTCTGTGACGTACTAGTAAATTTATTGACCATTGTTAGCTGAGGTAAAAATGATAAGATTAATGATATTTTACTGCTTTCATCTTAAAATGCAAGTGATAAATACTCAGGGTTCTCTTTAAGTATTAAAGTAGACAGCTAGGATGTAAAAGTAAGCGGCCTGCAGGTAATTGAGTGCTGAAGGCAATTTCAGACTTTACCCTTTTCCCCTAAAAGTACTTGAAGATGGCTTAAACCTTGAAGTAGCCGTTTTTTTTAGCTGGTCGCGGGAACTTAATAGGAACCATGAATACTAGAGTAGTGGTGCACAATGACACAAACATAAATAATAAATCATTAATTTATTATGTACATGTAATTATGTAATAAAGCTGTTTAATTTGTTTTTGTTATTTTAACTGTTACAGCACCAGAGCCAGAAAAACCAAGTAAGAATGTTTGTTATCTTTTGTTTGAACTCTTTGCACATTAAATATAATTGTACAATGTGTGTACAGACAGAAAAGTCAAATGTCAGCATTGTTGTTCTGATAATTCAATACATTTTGTCGACTTTTCCTAGCAATGACTGTTTCCAAAGATCCAAGATATGCTAAGTACTTCCAGATGGTCAAAGTTGTAAGTATTTGACATAAAAATCAATGAGTTAGGAGTAGCATTGCTGACTTATCAGTGTAATCAAGAGGTTCCAGGCTCAAATCTCTCTCACTGGTCACTAGCTGTGGTCCTTGCAGTTGACACTTATTGGCCAACCCTACAATGTTTTCGAATTTATCTGTTTGAGTCACTGGGTCATCTTCTCAACGTAGTACCATCACAAACCTTCACACATTGCCTTACTCTGTCCAGGGTCATCAAACACGATGATGACTGCAGTAAAAACAAAATGGCTGATTATTTGTTGTTACTTTTCAATGAAACCAAAGCAAAATTCCTAACAATGCCGTTATTGATTGCAATTCAGGGTGTGCCAATTCCAGCAATTGCTCCCAAAATGATGGCAGAAGGACTGGATCCAAGTTTACTTGAGTAAGTTTAGAAGCCTCAGCATTACGGCATATTTTATTTATTTTTATTTATTTATTTATTTGGTGTTTCTTTCTCTATATAGCAGAGAGAACTGTCCAAGACGTTTTGTTGTCTTATGTTTCTCAGCCTCTCCCCCCCCCCCCCCCCCCACCCCTTCTCCACTTCTTTTGATTTTTCCCAACTCCTCAACTTTTTTGGAATTCAACATGGTGGTTACACAAGCAGAAATGTGGTTTCCCACAACTGAAGGAAAAGCCTGCAGTGAGGGTCAAAAGTGTTGGGACCTTCCAAGTGGTATCAGTAAAACTGGCGACCTCCTTTCTCCCACCCCAAACAAAGTTGAGGTCTAAGCAAAATGGGTGGAAATGAGTCCATTTAGGGTCAGAGGGGAGTGGAGGGATGAAGGGGTGAATCCAATGCCGATCCAAAAATTGTAGTAAGGAAGGGTTTTTCCACGGTGTTCCAATTTCTTTTGTCCTCCATTGTAGCAAGAGCATAAAGCTGTGCGCAGGATAGTGTGAGAAAAAGACCTGAGGCATTCATAGGGGACAGGTGTAGCTCATACTCTGGGCTGAGTTAAAGGTTGTGTATAGTTTCTCAGGTATCGGGTCGTCTCACCCCAAGGTCGTTTCGCCAGTTCGCCCAGACTAAGTCGATTCAGCCAATGTGTATGTGTCGTTCTTTAAGCCTGAGAAAAAGGAATAAGCATGGAAAGACAGTGACTCGGAGAAGTACATGTAGGTTCACCATGTTGTAGGTGTTGTATGTCATCGGGCGAATCGACTTAAGTCCTGGCGAACGCGTTCGGGCGAAATGACTACAATTCGTTTCTCATGGTCATTCCCTTGTTGCCTCTACAGAAATCCTGATGCCCCAGCACCTGAGGGGGCCTTAGTACCCACTGAACAAGATGACTCAGATGATGACATGTCTTCAACATCTTCATTCAGTGATGACGATTAACAAGGGAATAGTGTAATTGAACTTGAGTGGAGTGCAATTTGGTCTTAAATCCCAGGGGGAGGGTGGTGTGTATGTGTGTGTTTGTGGGGAGGGGGGGGGTTGGAGAGACTCCCAGCTGACTAAATGACAATTCGTGAATAAATTTCAAATTTTGTCATATGTAATTTAGAACCCTGTCTTCAAAAGGATGTAAAGTGATTTATAATTTGTGTAATTACTTGCAGTTGTCCATTTCTAATTATATGAATTGTTGATCATTGTACCACAGGTGGCCCAAGCTCGGTGCATAAATTATCGTTAGTTTCGATGCAGTTTTGCATATTACGAACGATTTCAAGACTTTGTATGAGAAATTCAATATAGTTGTTAAACCGTAGAAATACAGGCATAAATATAGAAATAAATTGTACTTACGTAAACGTGGGCATGTTGCTTTTTCTGTGTAACCTGCGCTCAATTCATGGACATTATATACGGTTTTGCGGCTCTTTGTTTGTTACCGTTTTTGCTTTGTTGTACTTTGTATTTGCGGGCAATTTTCCAAGGACAAGGCCCCGAGGGCTTATATTTGGAGGGGCGATTTAACGGAGGGTTTTTTGCCTTACCGCTTTGGGGGGCTTATATTTAGAGGGGCTTATTTTCGGAATTTTACGGTATATTGAATTTCTTATACAGAGTCTTTAAATTGTTCGTAATATGCAAAACAGTATCGAAACTGACGGTAATTTATGCATCGAGCTTGGGCCGCCTGCGATTATACCACAATCTTTGATCAGCCAAGACGAGTTTCGTTTTGGGAAAGTACAAGGTATTTTTTATCACTATAGAGGTGTATAAAAATGTAAGTAAAATAGATGCCCAAATATGATGTGTAGTAATAAAAATACCGAATTTGATGGGTGTTGAACACGTTTCTACTTTTCCCGATTAGGTAGCCTGCGAAAACATCCGTTTCTCCTCGCTCTTCGCAGCTGGGAACGTTTAGCGCGAAACGTCCAAAGCGGCGAAGAGCGAGGAGAAATGCATGTTTTCGCATGCTTAGGTAGCCTGTGAGCAAAGCAAACCGCGCGAGAATGCCTGCCCCTCGCACTCCCGTCTTCTTTCACGCGCGGCTTTCGCCTGACTTCTCGCCACACTCCCAAATGGATAGCTCTCTCTCGCAGGCTTACCACGCAGCTTAAAAAACATGCCGACTCCTAAATTTCCTCCCTTCGGGTCAAATAAATGGCGATAGTTCCCACACTCCAAAGACGTAGCAAGGTGTTGATATTTCGGAGGCATTTTTAGATTGTAACAGAGGAAATTGAGCTACTTTCTATCTTTTTTTTCTTTATTTATTTCTGGAGACTTAAAAAGGGTGTTCATATTTATCCTTTTCATCTCTACTGAGCGACTTTCAAAAGAAGCACGTTTCGTTTTTGATAAGCAAGTTTGTTTCAACATGTCTTACTTTTCGCGCTCGCTTGTCGATTCTTAGGCCCTGTTTATACGGAGGAAACTTTTCCCAGCAAGAGTACTGAATTTGACATCAACTGTGTTGAGAGGAGGTAAATTGGCCTCTGTAAAGATGTTTTCTGCTTCATTCTTTCGTCAGACCAGATCTCTGAATGTTCTTATTTTTTTTCCTATTTAGATTCATTCATTTATCTTTTTTAATTTCAGTTCCTTTGATGACAACGTCGTGTAAATATTTTTAGCTCAAATAGGAAAACAGTCAAAAGCCATTCCAAGTCTGATTCGAAGTGCTTTTACTTAACATTACTCGATCAACATATACTATGTTAACTGTTGTCCTGTGCTTTGAGTTAATTTTGTCGCTATATTACTGTACTGTACATACACGTGTACCCAAAATACCTAAAAAGTTCTAAATTAGGGTCAAGAGACGTCACGCTGTTGGAAATTTGGAATAAATGAGTTTTTCACGAAAAAGGCTCAGTGTTTCATGCGCTGTAGGACATGCACCCTCGTACGTAGGCAAACTTTAATAACGTTACTGATATAAAAATCTGCCCTGCTCAAACCTGAGCCTAATGTCATCTTTACCTACAGGCTTAGCATTTCCTGTGAGTAGCTTGAATGAACTGGCACGTTTTTCATTTCTTCTCCTCTGCTATTGCTACAAACACACATTAATGTTTAGCTTACATTATTTCAAGTTATATACTACAATTTAAAAACATTACGGAAGTTGAAAAGTGTTTCTTTAACAGTTGAAGAAAAACACAAACAGAGTCCAACAAAATTGTGGTTTATTTGTCCTCAATTTGCCAGGTGTAGACCTACGATTCTCCGGATGTGCTGCCTGAAGTCCAACGAAAGACAACTGCATTTCACTGTGGCCTTTAGCGAGCTATCCCTCCCGCCGAACGGGAAACATAAAACAGAATTTAAAAATAAAACATCGGTTTTCCTTTACAACATCAACAGTGTAGCTAGGTGTGTGAGTTTATCCATATGGTTAATGAGCCGAGCTTTTAATTCTTTGTTAGTTTGTCATAATCAACAAATTCGTACAATAATCCGAAAGATCCTCACCGAGGTGCGGCAAACATGTTCAAATACTGACTCTAACATTGTTTGATTTGTATACATGTCCCATTGAGAACCTTTCTACCATTTCGATGAAGTCGATCGAGACGAAGGCACTACTTCCTGGCGACTAAAACTCGATGTAAAAACGTAAGATGATATTTATTGACAAAGCTATGTCAAATTAATTTCTACCAGTGAAAGAATCTATTCATGAGATTTCAGATGAACAGATTTATAACATGTTTTTATGAGGTGATTCCGGAAGGATATTTTTCAGCACGCAACAAAAACTGGATGACTCGGTTTTCAATTTAGTTTAATGGTTTTAATTAACGAGTTCTGGAAATTCCTGGGTCCAAAAATAGAATCAAGTGAAATTTATACTCCAAAGTATCACTAAATAATTAATAATTTCAAGGTGAATTGAATGTTATTGAATATAATTCAATTAGGCAAGTGTATAAAGATTGACTCGCATTCGTGCCCTCAAATCTCACGCAGAGTTTGCCGAGAAAAGTTAAAAAATTACTCTTTTATTTATTTCTTAGCAACACTACAGAAAGCGGGAAGTTGATATCAAAGCGCTTCAGTAAAGTTTAAGAACACTTTATTCAAAGACTGCTGGCATGCCTTCACCGTTTCCCAGAATGAAACGAGGAAATGCAAGGAGAGCGGGAATCGGCCGACAGAAGAATTTAAAACCAGCCTTGAAAGCAGTAAACAGTTTAATAGTTGATATTGAAAAATCAGAGAGTCCCGCAGACGAAGACGTTATGAGTGAAACATATGATAAAAAATTATCGTCTTCTTCGTCGAGTGTTACGGGCTCTAACATTAGAAACAGAAGTGCGGAGAATAGAGTTCCGTCTCCAGACCCGTTTCTCAAGCGACATAGGCTCGTGGATGAATTTGATGGCGATTCAGAAAGTGAAGACAGTGAAGGCGATTTTGAAAAACGATCTGAGGCACGCGTATTGACTGAAGTGGAACGGCTAGAAGAGGCACAAACAGCTTTGGAAGGCAAAGTAAAAGAAACAAAAGTATTGTTGCAAAGCAAAGACCGTACAAGGAATCAAAGAATTCAAGCGCAACAAAAATTAGCAAGGCTCGAAGCCAAACTTGAAATGCTGGATCAGCGCTTGGAGGCAGAGAGATCTGGCAAAAGTCGATGGACGTTTGTCAAACGAGTTGTGCGAAAACCCAAAGTTGGATTTCATAGTAGTGAGCTGCTGAAACGAAAGATGCCATTGCAGGGCTTGCTGGCGGCTTCGTTGGACACCCAAGCTGGCCTGGCTGGGGAAGTTGAAATTCAAGATATGGAAAGCAAAAGTGAACAAGACGTTCAATTCGAGGAAAACTCATCAACCAAACCCCAAAAAATGTTCAAGACCAAGGCACTACGTGAATTTCATTTGAGTCTTCAGGAAAAGCCTCGGGATAAACAACAAGAGGTAAAACCCTGTGAGGATGCTGTAAATGCATCAACGAGAGATGAGTGTCGCAAAAGTGACAGTGATGCAGTCCTAGACGAAATTAAAGAGCGCAAAGAGGTGGATAAAGGATGGCTTCGAATCAGCGACAGGTCCAAGGATTTCGTTAAGAAGATAGACATTTCAGAGACGCACCAAAACAAAGAGGTCTGGGTAAATATAAAATGTCTGTCGAACACTTTGAATGAAAAGGCCAAAAGGACCGCTTCAGGTGTCCATGAAGAAAAGTTGACCATTGGCGACAAAAGAGCTTCGAAAAGTTCATCAGAAAAGAAATTTGACATCAATAAAGACAAAAGCAAAAAGAGAACGCTGGCTGGAAGGATCTTTTCCTCCTCTTCGCGACGACCTGGAGTTGTCAGAATGGAAAATATCGGCGGAACAACCAGTTTTCTTCCACCAATTCCGAAATACGAGGCAAAGAAACGCCCAAAACAAGAGCAAATTGAGAGGGTGACGGACGAAAATGACGTTGAGCAGAAAAAAGAGAGAATGATTTTAATACCTAATCGAAGACGAGTCGCCAAAAGACGAGCTGAGTTGTATTTAAAACAACTCGAGTTTGTTGGAGCCCATGGACTTGACAAAAAAGAAGTTTTGAAACATGTCGGAGAGGCGATGCAAGAACACCTTGACAGTGTGGACGTAACTGGGGAGCACCAACCCTCAATCACTCCTCGTAGCACCCTGTACTTGATAGGGGCGTTATCAAGAACTCATCTCCGGCCTCCGACTCAGACACATGCCCCACAAATGAACGAAAGCTGATGCGGTACTATTATGTTTCGGTAAGAGAGGATCTTTATCCTCTCTTGGTTTCGCGTTCATATTTTGGCTTCGCGTGCGTTTCTCAAAACTCCCGAAAAACTACATTTCGGTTCTGCAAATAACTATTTTAAGCGCACAAAGTTAGTAGAAATGCTATTTTACTAGGGATATTCTAAGAAACGATATTTTGTAATACAAGTAACAAAAAGGGAATTCATATTTATCCTTTTTCATGCCTAGGGACTTACAAAGCGAAATTTACTAAGCAAGTTTGTTACAACATGTCTTGCTTTCAGCACTCGCTTGTTTTCAAGACTTGTTGATTCTTAGGCTCTGTTTATACGGAGAAAACTTTTCCCGGCAGGAGTGTCACTCACCTAACCGAGTTACCCCTGAGCGTGCCAACGTTTCGAACCATGAAGATGGGAAACAAAAGGTTGGCTGGGCTACAAGGGCCTTTATCCTCTCTTCTCTATCCACCTTCGAAGCCAGCCACCCAGGTGAGTAATCGCGAGCAATCATTAGGCAGCTGATTAGGCCATGTCCAACTAAATAATTAAACGGAAGGGGCTGCAATTCATGAGAAACTGTAGCTCTGCGTCGGTGGAGGTGAGTGGGAGGAGGTAGGGATGAAGAACAATTTACCACTGACATATAAAAACTGACTGAAGACCTGACGTATCGAGCCGTCGCTGCGCATGAGACCAAGGGCCGGGGCTCGACACGTCATGCAGCCTTTCCATCTTTCTACAAGTTGACTTTATTGACTCAAGCGTCAGGGAGGAAACTCTTGCCTAGTCCCTTGGCCTGATTATTCTGTTTCGGGTCACGTGGTTCCAGTGAGGTTTAGTTCATCGCGGATACGTCACCGAAATGCATTGACTGCGGAAGGCCTGGGAAGGCGGCGCGCTGTGACTAGGAAAGAAGAAATGACATCAGTTGCCTTTTTTTAACCAGAAAACGTTTCTGAAGCCAAAAAGCAAAACCAAAACAGGAGATTAACCAAAAGAGAATTAATTTTCCATGTAAATTGTCAATCCTCAAACACTCTTGCAGTACGGTATATTAATACTGAATTTGACATCAACTGTGTTGAGAGAAGGTAAATTGGCCTCTATAAAGATGTTTTCTGCTTCATTCTTTCATCAGACCAGATCCCTGAATGTAATGAGCGTACCTTATTTATTCCTATTTGGATTCTTTCATTTATCTTTTTTTCTTTCATTTTGGGTAAAAATATTTGTGGCTTGAATAGGAAAACAGTCAAAAGCCATTCCAAGTCTGATTCTCTCTGACTGATTCGAAGTGCTTTTACTTAACATTACTCGATCATTGTTTATAGATCAACATATACTATGTTAACTGTTGTCCTGTGCTTTGAGTTAATTTTGTCGCTATATTACTGTACTGTACATACGCGTGTACCCAAAATACCTAAAAAGTTCTAAATTAGGGTCAAGAGAAGTCACGCTGTTGGAATTTGAATTAAATGAGCTTTTCAGGGACAAGGCTCAGTGGTTCATGCGATGTAGGACACCCTCGTAGTTCTTAAACGTAAGCAAACTTCAATAACGTTACTGATAAAAACATCTGCTCTCCTCAAACCTCAGCCTAATTTCATCTTAGTTTATCTTCAAGCTTAGCATTTCCTGTGAGTAGCTTGAATGAACTGGAACGTTTTTCATTCCTTCTCCTCTGCTATTGCTAAGAACACACATTGTTTAGCTTACATTTTCTTAAGTTATACTACAATTTAAAAACATCACGGAAGTTGAAAAGTGTTTCTTTGACAGTTAAAGAAAAATATAAACAGACACCTAAAAAATTTTGGTTTATTTGTCCTCAATTTGCGATTCTCCAGATGTGCTGCCTGAAGTCCAACGAAAGACAACTGCATTTCACTGTGGTCCGTTAGCGAGCTGTCACTCCCGCCGCACGGGAAACATAATAATTAAAGGGATAAAAAAAAATAAAACATCCTTTTCATTTACAACGTTAACAGCGTAGGTGTGTGAGTTTATCCATATGGTTAATGAGCCGAGCTTTTGATTCTTTGTTGGTTTGTCATAATCAACAAATTCGTACAACAATGCCGAAAGACCCTCACCGAGGTGGGGTATTAAACATGTTCCACTAAACCGTTTGTTTGATTTCTATAGATGTCCGATTGAGAGCCTTTCTTACCATTTCGATGAAGTCGATCGAGACGAAGGCACTACTTCATGGCGACTCAAACTCGATGTAAACACTAAGATGATATTTATTGACAAAGATATGTCATGCATTAAGTTTTACCTTTACCAGTGAAAGAATCTATTCATGGTTCAGATAAACAGATTTATCACGTTTTTACAAGGTGTCCGGAAGGATATTTTTCAGCTGGCAACTCGGTTTTCAGTTTAGTTTAATGGCTTTAATTAAGAGTTCTGGAAATTCCTGGGTCCAAAAATAGAATCAAGGGAAATTTAGACTCCAAAGTATCACTAAATAATTAATAATCTTAAGGTGAATTGAATATTATTGAATATACTTCAATTAGGCATAGTGTATAAAGATTGACTTGCGTTGGTGCCCTCAAATCTCACGCAGAGTTTGCTGACAAAAGTGAAAAATTACCCTTTTATTCATTTCTTAGCAACAAACCCTCCACATAACAAAGAATTTGGGGATGCATTAATCTACAGAAAGCGGCAAGTTGGTGATATAAAAGCGCTTTAGTAGACTTAAAGAACACTTCATTCAAAGACTGCTATCATGCCTTCTCCGTTTCCCAGAATGAAACGAGGAAATGCAAGGAGAGCGGGAATCGGCCGACAGACGAATTTCAAACCAGCCTTAAAAGCAGTAAACAGTTTAATAGTTGATATTAAAAATTCAGAGAGTCCCGAAGACGAAGAGGTTACGACTGAAACATACGATAAAAAATTATCGTCTTCTTCGTCGAGTGTTACGGGCTCTAACGTTGGAAACAGAGGTGCGGCGAAAAGAGTTCCGTCTCCAGACCTGTTTCTCAAACGACATAGGCTCGTGGAAGAATTTGACGGCAATTCAGAAAGTGAAGACAGTGAAGGCGATTTTCAAAAACGATCTGAGGCACGCGTATTAACTGAATTGGAACGGCTAGAAGAGGCACAAACAGCTTTGGAAGACAAAGTAAAAGAAACACAAGTATTGTCGCAAAGAAAAGACCGTACAAGGAATCAAAGAATTCAAGCGCAACAAAAATTAGCAAGGCTCGAAGCCAAACTTGAAATGCTCGATCAGCGCTTGGAGGCAGAGAGATCTGGCAAAAGTCGATGGACGTTTGTCAAACGAGTTGTGCGAAAGCCCAAAGTTGGATTTCATAGTAGCGAGCTGCTGAAACGAAAGATGCCATTGCAGGGCTTGCTGGCGGCTTCGCTGGACACCCAAGCTGGCCTGGCTGGGGAAGTTGAAATTCAAGATATGGAAATCAATAGTGAAGAAGACGTTCAATTCGAGGAAAACTCATCTACCAAACCCCAAAAAATGTTCAAGACCAAGGCACTACATGAATTTCATTTGAGTCTTCAGGAAAAGCCTCGGGATAAACAAAAAGAGGTAAAATCCAGTAAGGATGCTGTAAATGCATCAACGAGAGATGAGTATCGCAAAAGTGACAGCAATGCAGTTCCAGACGAAATTAAAGACAGCAAAGAGGTGGATAAAGGATGGCTTCGAATCAGCGACAGGCCCAAGGATTTCGTTAAGAAGATAGACATTTCAGAGACGCACCAAACCAAAGAGGCTTGGGTAAATATAAGCCAACAGGGACAGCAAATGTTTTCTAGAAAAGTATTCAGGGCCCACATGAATGGCAATGATCCGCGTCTGTCGAACACTTTGAATGGGAAGCCCAAAAGGACTGCTTCAGGTGTCCATGAAAAAAAGTTGACCATTGGTGACAGAAGAGCTTCGAAAAGTTCATCAGAAAAGAGTTTTGACATCAATAAAGAAAAAAGAAAACAGAGAGCGCGGGCTGGAAGGATCTCTTCCTCCTCTTCGCAAAGACCTGGAGTTGTTAGAATGGAAAATATCGGCGGAACAACCAGTTTTCTTCCACCAATTCCGAAATACGAGGCAAAGAAACGCCCAAAACAAGAGCAAATTGATAGGGTGACGGACGAAAATGACGTTGAGCAGAAAAAAGAGAGAATGATTTTAATACCTAATCGAAGACGAGTCGCCAAAAGACGAGCTGAGTTGTATTTAAAACAACTCGAGTTTGTTGGAGCCCATGGACTTGACAAAAAAGAAGTTTTGAAACATGTCGGAGAGGCGATGCAAGAACACCTTGACAGTGTGGACGTGACTGGGGAGCATCAACCCTCAATCACTCCTCGTAGCACCCTGTACTTGATAGGGGCGTTATCAAGAACTCATCTCCGGCCTCCGATTGCGCATGCCCCTCAAATGAACGAAAGCTGACGCGGTTCATTCTCGTCCCCAGAGCCCGTCGTTTCTTGGTCACGTGGTCGGGAAACGTTACAAATTAAGCCGAGTGGCTCTGGGGACGAGAATGGACGCGGTTCTATCATGTTTCGGTTCATATTTCGTCTTCGCGTGCGTTTCTCAAAACTGCCGAAAAACTACATTTCGGTTCAACAAATAACTACTTCAAGTGCGCAAAGTTAGCAGAAATGCTATTTTATTAGGGATACTCTAAGAAACGATATTTGGTAATACAAGTAACAGTCCTGGCTGCGCCGGATTTGTATAATAAGCGCTTTGATCTTTATTTAGAGATATATATTTCAAAATTATAAATTTCATAGTGTCTGTAGTCTTGACAGAGAAACGAGCAAAGGAAAGATAGCCTGGGTAGCAAGAGGTTTCATTTCGTATGTTTTTCCTTGTTTCGTAAAAGCACTAATCCTAGCCTGTCCCCTGGTTTTCTCCTTTGTTCTCGGCTCAGCTTTCGCGAGGATGTACTTCTTGCTTCACGAACCACAAAGGTCAGACATACCGAAAAACCGCCTGCTATGTTGCTATTCTTGATATTAATTGCACCCCTCGGGTGGGGGTGGGGTACTCGACAATGTCTAATACGGGGAGGCACTGCACCGAGGTCTAACCCTTTAGCCGCAAAAAAAAAAAACAGCTTTATAAAGGTAGCCTGCGCGCAGACGAAATTAAACTCTGGTTAACTCCGTCTGCGAAACAGCGCCGAAATCCTTGTTCTGGACTTCCACCTGTGTACCCAGATTTGAGTACGCGCCACGATTGGCCAGTTAAAAAAGGCCTTTGTTTTGTTTGTCGTGATCGCCAATCAGGTTGAAGGGAAATTCGAAACGCACTTCCGGAATTCGTTGAGTCCGTTGGGAGTCCAGACCAAGGATCTCTGCGCTGCTTCGCAGACGGTACTAATCAGAGTTAAGTTATCGTCTGCACGCAGGCTATATAAAGAAAAAAGTTATAGAGAAACGCATCAACTTGTAGCCTGAGAAAACAGCCGACATTTCGCTACACCATCACTGGTTTCCTCGCGAAATGACGCCAGAGGAACGAGTGCAGAAATTCCATGCTGATGACGCGACACTACCCAGATCTGAGTAGGGTTCCTGATTGGCTAAAAATTTGCTTCAAACAATCAGAAGCATTACCAAGATCTGGCTAGTGACGCGTCATCAGTATGGAATTTCTGCAGTCGTTTCTTATATGTCATTTCTCTTGGAAACCAGTAGTGACAACGTGGAATATCGGATATTTTATTTTTTATTTTATTTTATTAGCTTCGCCAAAAAAAAACAAACAAACAAACAAACAAACAGCAAGGACACCGCAACAGCTGTGGCCAATTACAGCGGGACGAATCTCAAGTTAATCAACTTCAGATTCGTCAATTGTAGCTCTCATTATATTTTTCGTCAAGTAAGATTATTTGCTAATACTAACGACATAATCTGCCATTACTTTTTCATCAAAAATTATAATGTATGTTTAAACAAAGTTCGTTCCTAGAGTTCTCTCCTTCTCTATCTCGGTCTTCGCTACGGGGACTGGATCGAGTAGGAGAGAACGCTGGGATCGAGTTTGAAGCTTGTAATAATTTACAGATCTGTCCATGTACTTCGTCTTCCCAGGCCTCCTCGATCAATTCCGAAAGTCATTGGCCGCGCGGAAAAATGAGGCCTAGGGACTCGTCAAACACGTACAATGACCAAGGCATAGGGCAACCAAGATCGCTTGATGACAAGGGAATTCTGCTGTCCGCCTTGGTCTGATTTTGTGTCTACATTCACATAATTATCTACATAACTAGCTCTTATCTACATCGCTGGCTACGACAGTTATTTCAATAATTTAAGAAGTGGTTGAGAGTTTTTTGGTCTGTTACGGAAAATCTGAAGAGAATCCCCAAACCGTAGTATAGGAACAAAATTACAATTGTATGTTCCATTAGTGTGATTTTGTTTTTCTAGTAAATATGCTTGGGGCAATCTTTTCGTCAATATAAAATGAAAAGAATGAGCGATCTTAAGAAATACTTGTTTCAATTTGCAAAAATTCGCACTTTTGAAGCCGTGATCATGATGCTCAATTTGGGCTTAGAAACTTGAGAAAAGGCTGTGTTCAAATTAGTACCCAGTAAGTGTAATTTTATAATTGAGATCGCGTTTTTTGCGACACTCTCGAAATTTGATGTAGAAATTGATCTGTAATAAGGCAGTTATTCGGCGTTTTTATATCACCTATTTTTTATAATCCACTTGTTTTCTTCCAAACTGTAATGATTTATATTAGGGCAACAAGAAAGTCATCGTTTTTACATATATATTAATTTTTTGATCAATCAAAAATGGCTTTGGAAGAGAGAGGACCCTGGCAACGAGAATGGTGATTTATCCGATATTATAGAACCAATTCGATCGATGCGTGAACTAGTAGGATAAAACACTTTTTCGATTACCATGTTTGATATTATCACTTCTATCAGTGTTACTTACTCTCTGGGTAGCATATCGTCTAGATTAGCTACAGAATAAGCCACTACAGCCCACACTGCAGCACAAAGATCCAAAGCATCAGGGTCTTCTACCGTCATGGTGTCGCCATTTGTATGATGAAAATAAAAGTACTTCTGATTGGCGTTATCTAAGGATCCACCTGGAACCCCATCACGTATCCAGAACGTAATATCACCATCAACCTCCGTCACAGTAAGCTTAGAGGCATTTATTGGGTTTAAAAATGTCATGATTTCCTTCATTATAGCAGCGGCTTTTTTACTACCCTTGAAGCTTATACCTAAAGGCGTGAATGTTCCAATGTCTGACTCCATTACTAGGCTAAAATTACCAGCGTTTGCCTTATGACGGTTGTAGTACTGTTGAGCACCAAGCAGACCCTCTTCTTCGCCTGTCCAAAGCACCATACGCATTGTGCGTTTTGGTTTAAGGTTCAACTGACGGATTACTGACAGGGCTTGCCATGAAATAAAAGCCCCTCCTCCATCATCCATTGCACCCTGGCCCACATCCCAGCTGTCTAGATGGCCACTTACGAGAACAACCTGCATGAAAAGAAAAGAGATTTGCGCCCAGTCTTCTCTAGCAAAAAACGCTTAAGCATAAGAAAAAGAGTTCGTACAGGGAACTATGCACTTACTAGCCAACGAAAAAGATCTCCATTTCGAGTGGCAAGCAAAGACAGCCGCGCGAGAACGCGCTAGTGAAGAATCTCGCGTTTCCTCTCGCGCGTTACTTCACACAATATCCTCCAGGGTCCAGTTGTTTGAAAGGTGGATAACACTTTTCGCTGGATAAATCTCCAGGGCCCGGTCGTGAAAGGCCGATTAGCGTTAATCCAGGATTAAAATTTTGTTCCGTTTTTGTATTTTACATTCCTATGCATTGCTTAGGGTAGCATTTTATGTTATCATTACTGTATCTCGTAGTTAAGACTCAACAGTATTTTGTAAGCTCGAGTTGTATGTTCTTAGGCGACAAAACCAGTAGTGTAGCAGCTGATCCTAAGGTCTCTCCAATTGGTCACTGAAAACAATGACATGTCATTCTTCCCATTGTTTTAGTATTGTTTGGGGTTAGGGTTACGCAACATTGGTGACTTCTCTTAGGATCAGCTGCTACATCACCCGACTAAACCGTGGGTTAAACTTAACCATGTTTCGAGGAACCAGGCCCAGGACGCTATCCAGCGGATAATTAGCAATTAGCTGAGTAGGATACGACCGAATTCAATAATTGTTTTATTCCTTCAAAATAATTCCAAGTTTAAAAACAAGCTAAAACGTGCTAACCTCGGTCGATGCAAGTTCATATCGATAATGCATCTTTATCGGGAAGTTTAGGAGATTAAGGTCTGCAAATATACTATACTCCAAATATAAATAGCATATGTTGTCCGTCGAGTTGTCTTTTTGCTGTTATTGCGATGTTTTTAGACAATATTTCGCCGTGAAACGAGTAAAATGTTCCGCGACAGTTCCGCCATTTTGTTCTAACTAGCCAAACAACTCAACCTCGTCCCCAGATTTTCTCGGTCAACGATTCAATAACCTGCAACCAGGCTGCACTTTTGACGTTATCGGTTCAATATGACAAAATTCTTTCCAAATTTGGTTAACAGCAGCTGGATATGCTGAATTATGCGTGTGGTTTTAACCAATCAGAAACGGGGAAATATTTTGAATAAATAATAATGCAATTTGTTTCTCTAACACTTATCCACTGTACTGAATAGTCCCTGAGATAGAGAGCTGGCTCACAGGTTACCATTTGCCACAAGCATACGCATAATGTGAACTCTAATAATTCTGGTGCCAAAGAAGAAAGGGTATGGCCGCAGTAAAAAAGCGATTTAGACAGGATTGCCATGTAGCGGTCAGTAGGCCATACTCCTCAAGAAAGAACGTTTGAAGGGGCTGTGTCATGGATGTCCAGTTGATTTTGTTTAAAGCACTTATCAGCGGCCATTCCGGGGAAGGGTAACCCCGGGGGCATACGCGGGCATGGTGCGGGATTTGTCAGCTTTGTTCGATAATTTTAAATCCCAGGATGGGGGGATTGGATTGCTTTTGCACTTTCGTAGCAGGATCCCAGGGAGGGGGGAGACCCGCGGGATTTGTGAATATCTGTAAATATTTATAACATAAAGCATTTAAAAATATATCCAAGGAATCCTAGTTCTACATTACCAGGAAACAAGAATATTCTCTCCTTTCCCATTCTATGACTTACAAGGTAAGCTGAACCTCATCATTTCTTTGCTTATTTTTAATTAACTCTTGCATGTATAATTATAGCAAATAGAAAAATTAATAATTTATGGCAAATAGAATTCTTTTGAAATATTGCACTTTTTGACTTGGCAGAGTACACTTTTTTGCCCCCAGGGGAGGGGCATTAGTATCTTTTTGTTAAACAATTTTGGTTTTGGGTAGGGGGGATTTGTAAACGTTGTTGTGCAAATGACCGGGGGGTTCTCCGGGGTCACCCACATGGGATGGCCACTGATAAGTGCATAATTCAGGGCTGTCATTAAGAGGAGGGGGCCGGGGATTTCCCCCGCCTTCTATAAACGTGGCCCCACCTCCTTTCGTAGGAGAATAAAAGAAAAATAGAACCAAAAGAAATCCCAGGCTGTTTGATTCCCCACCTAAGTGTTGTATTTACCCCACAACTTGAAATCTTAGTGACAGCCCTGTTAATAATGTCAATAACAGTCGTGTCATCCTTATTTGTTACGGAACTTTTGAAATTACTGGTAAAGGAGAAAAACACGGTTTCCTGCCAAACAAACATAATTGCATCAAACGTGACAAACAAAAAAATAAACTTTGAATACTACTACGCTAACAAGTTTTTAAAAGCAACAATTATAATCCGTTTCAATCTTCTTCTTTTCTTTTCCTTCTTATCAAGAAAAAGATAAAATACCTGCTCAGGATAAACACTTCCTTTTACTTCGGCCACAGTGTTCCTAGATAATGCAGGTGGTAGCGTCTTGGCCTCCATTTTCAGGTTAATCACTATCTTTGTTCCTCGAGCAGCCATCCTTGTCATCATTTCTGCATCTTCCACTGTTATGCAAGCTGTAGGGATCTTCGTTACACCTGTGAATGACAAAAACACAAACAAAAAAAAGTTAAAAAAAAAAAACAAACAAAGCAAACCCCACCCCTCAGGGCTACATCAAGTATTACCCCGAAGTGTGAGGCACCCATGAATTTTTTTAGACTGAAATTTAGGTTTCAAGCATTTCTTGAGTTGCAGGGGAAGAAATATTCTTGTGGAGTATAGGATTGTGGTCTTATACCTCATTTCTTATGCCACTATCCTTTGCTCTATTCTATTTAAAAATGACGCAGAAGTCTCAATTTTCACTTTCCGCTTTCTCTCCACCCCTCATCTGTCACTATTTCTGCCCCCATTTCATGGCTGAGCATTTAACAGGCTTAATTTCAGAGGGAAAGATGTTTGGGAAAGCTTTCAGTATCACAGGATTAGATGGAAGGAAGTGCAGATAGTGGATAGTGGAGCACGTTTTACATGAGAGTTTTAAGGTCAGCTTTACATGGTTTTTTGCCTTTCTCTTCAGCCTCTTTCATTAAACCATGCTCATTCTGATATGGTTTGAAAGATCTCTTTTAGATGACAAAGTTGTCCTTGACCATTATAAATGACACCATCACAAGCACTACAAGGAACAGAGATCAGTGTGGGCCATTACTGGGTGGTTCAGGGATGAATGCAGGGTTCAATAAGCACTTTAGACAACTTTAAACAACACTTGAGAAGTGCAAAAAAACTCACCTGTGGCCAGCATGTAATCACTGGATTTTCTCATCTTTCTAAAAAATTGCACGCACCAACATAGTCATGCCACTAAAAAATACACATGACTTTTAAGGAAAATTCTCATTACCTTTTCCATAATCTTGCCAGCCAGTGTGAGGAGAGTAGATGGAGAACGGCGTCACAGAGCGGATAAGAGAAGCTACTGCCCCAAGTTTAGCAGCCTCGGCAGCACCACGTTGACGATAGATCACTGAAGTACCATAATCAACCCACTTCTCATTATACACTACTATTTTACCTTTTACCTGAAAGGGAAAAATAGATATTATAAATTACCGAATAATAAATGCAAGTAGTAACAAGCACTATGAGTACAACATGTAGTTGATACAACTGTGATGGTGATTTTTCAATCAGTGACACAGGCAGCTCAGAAGAAAAAATCAATACTGCTATATTTTCTTAATCATAACAAAAAGAAACTACAGTAAAAATGTAATATAAAAATTTAGCCAAGGCCAAAAGCAAAGCTCTCAAGGGATGTTCTAAGAAATGCCTTCTCAAGTAATTCAACTTTTGCCATAAGCAGAAAGCAAACTGAATTCCACCTTGAAAAGATGGACCTGAACCAGTCATGAATTGAAAAACCAAAAACTGGTCAGCAGATAACTTTAAAAATACATCACCTCCATGAGTTGTATAACAGAGCCAGCGATACAGTCATGTGACACTGGTCAGCGGATACCTTCTCTCGACTGACAGCTGTCAATTGACCATAACATGCACGTCCAGTACAAAGTTAAAAACAAAATTAATAGTATTTGCCTTGGACTCCTAGCTAGTATTAAAGTGTGCCATTTCACATCTGCTAACATGAAGGGGTGGACGTACCTACGGACGTATGCATATGGATGACTTTGTCAGAACCAAAATTTCTTGGATGCATAGATAACCAAATTTTCTTAACCATGGTGCTCCGCTGTGTGTGCTTTGCGCGTGTGAGAGCTCCGCTATCATAAAATAAAAGTACAGTGCCCATACATGTTTGCAGATTTTCATAAAAGTGCTGTCCAATCACCAATTTCTCAGTGGAATGTAATTATCCTAACCGATATTTTCCCAGCGTTTCAATAAGATTTAAGTTTTTCTCATGCATCAAAAATAATACCATCAGTTACATCTAAGCGTGTACACATATGATGAAAAAAAATATTCTACTTAGGTACAAACATGACATGTTTTGCTCCACAAACATTCGAAGTTTGGAGTATGCGGCTGTTGTTGACTCAATTTGTTTTTGCTCAACAACATATTCTTTGCAAGAATTTTTAGATGTTAAGAATAATTTCTGGAGGCAAGAGTGCTGTTTCTGAGTGAGAAATATGCCTGAAAATTGAGAAAAATGAAATATGAGCAGAACGCGCTGATCAAAAACATAATTATAAACAAGTTACCTTTGGTGCGACAATTTGCTTCAACGGCTGTCAAATTTCAAATGTTTGGCGGAAAAACATGTCATGTCTGGCACCCTATTAGAACATGTTTTTTTTTGTCTCTTGTCTAAGCTTAGATGCAACCGAGGGTATTAAGCTTTGAATTCACTGATAAACTAAGACATTGCTGTGTGTGACATGATCATATTTCTAGCTATCTACAATGCTCTTCTTTGGGAAGCACTATTGACAGCACTGAACAATGACCCCAGTAATAGCTGTATAGAGCGATTTTCGTATGACCTTGAAATGAAAACGCGCGAACAAAACAGAAACAACAAACGAACGAAAATAGAGCGATTTGATTGGTTTATCGAACGGATACAAACGTGCGTGGCTTTTGGTTGGTTAAGCGAACGCTTGCGTAAAAAAACATCATGCCTGAGAACTTTCTAGAAATCAATGGATCCTTCGCTTTGACGTCATACTGCAACACTATTGGCCAATCGAACAATGCCTTCTCCATATTAGGGTTTTCTTTGGCGGGAAAACGAAGAGTCCATGTTTTGATCTTTTCATCCATTGGCTGATGAAACAGATGACGAACACTTATCGAAACCATTTTTCAAGGTCATACGAAAATCGCTCTAACGTGACTGAACCATCAGTTTTAAACAGAAAAAGAGCAAAACATACCTCAGCAGCTTTGTCATGAAGTTCATCAAATGATTCGACAACCAGAACTTCAGCAGTAATGCCATCTGGAGTTGTACCAACACTGCCACCCAAGCCAAGCAATGCTATGGGATAATTTCTTGGCAAAATCATTTGCGCTGATTCTTTACCTCGCACCCAATGTGTCACATTTACTTCCTCACCATGCACATTATCCAGTCGATCTTGCTGTAATTCTTCCAGCATGTAATCTATCGCATGTTCAAGATTGGTGGAACCTGCAATACGGCTGCCAAAAGTGTCCACAAATGTTGCCAACCTTTTGTACACTTGATGTTTTCCTGGACCTTTAGTTAAGAAGTCTATTATCTTGTTGGCATCGTCTCTGAGGCTTTCTATTTCATCTTTTCGCTTATGGCTTTTAAACTTATGTGAGGCTCGTTTGGTTGCAGTCATTGCAAATGAAATTCCACATAAATATATAAATATGATGATTTGCCCTGTGGTCCACCAAGCCATGATTGTCCTGTTAGAGTAAGTGTTACATGCATAAACTTAAAAAGATGTTTTAAAAAGGTTGTGATATCTCAGGGAGTACAAGTACATCAAATATTTAATCTGGCCTGGACTGCAGTGATTTGTTTTAAAATATTACTATACAAACCTACCTAGGATACAGGCGCGGATCCAGGGGAGGTGAAATGGGTGAATTTTCACCCCTCCTTTTTTCTGAGCCCCTCTTCAATCATGCTGATGCACAGACCTCAAACACCTCAACTAGGCTTTGGTTCTATTACATTATTACAAAAATTCACCCCCCCATTTCAAAATCCTGGATCCGCGCCTGGGATAGTCCCCAAAAAACTCTGCAAAAATACTGATCCTAAGGCACCCTTTCAAACATCATGGAGGGGTCTATTTATTGCCCATAATGTATGCAAGAATGGAGAAATTCATTTGAGGAAATTGTAAACTTATTCACCTATCAATGTAAAGCCGGCGGGGGGGGGGGGGGGGGGGGGGCAGGGCATGGGGTGGGGATTTGATTGTCTTTGTTGTCCCTGGGGTAGGGCATTTAACTGATCTTGTTCTCCTGGGGGAGGGGATATTTGAATCTTTCTTCCCCCGAAATGGAGATATTTGACTGCCGACTCGGACGAAAAAGACTGAGACTGAACATATGTTTCCCACTTCCACGCTTCACACATGCGCCATACAGTTTGAAAAGATCAGGAAGTCATAGAGGCCAATGAGAACTAGCGAAGGCTAAGTGGATTTCACTGTTTTGTCTTCAAATTTCGTTTGTTTTAGCGTGTTTTTGATCAATTGAACCTCTTAATATACTGTGGTATCAAAGTAAAAGGAAGTAGAGAGAAACCAAGTCGATTTTTGCAAGTACAATTGATTAGTGTATGGCTCATTCGCCACAATCACTGTAACCTTATAAAAGTGACTTTCTTTGTACCCTTTACTGAGAACGATATATTTAGACTTACAAAATGTGAGCTTTCTCCTAAAGCTTTATGTATTCTACGCAGTGTAACACGGATTATGGTTAAAACGTATAATTGCAGCTGTAACAGGAACATGTATCTTTGGTGATGCAGCAACATTGACAAAAGATTGCAGAGTTTTATTTGGAGATATTTTTATTGTGCCTTTCTTGGCCAGCTTTGGGATTGACAGCAATGTGCAGCCTGGGGTGGGGAAATTTGGTTGCATTTGACTGGAATGATTTGCCCGTGGGCAGGGAATTTGATTGCAAATTTTTGAAAAAAGTCAAATCCCCACACTATGCCCTGCCTCCCCTCCCCCCCCCCCCCCCCCCACCGTCATTACATTGATAGGTGCATTAGTTCAAATTCATTTTGCATGTAGTCGATAATGTAGTGAGTAATTGCGAATAAATACAATAAAATTTGCCTCAATATTATTTTAAAATGAATCTGTTTAGCTCAATCCTGCTACCAGTATAGCCCACTGAAATTAAGTCATAATATTAACTTACTCATCCGTTAGGCAAAACCTGTTGCTTTCTTCCAGTGAACGGGTGATCCTCATTTATGGTCATTCAGTGATCCTTATATATTTAATAAATTAAGGCAGAGAAAATTACCTTACCTTTAAACTTGAAGGTATAACATGAATGAACGTTAGCAACTTAAAAAATCCTCAGTGAACGTCCTCAAGACTGAAAACGGCCGATATTTTAGAAGGAAGTGAAGATTGTTAGTTACGCGCGTGATGACTGCGTAGAAAATCGACAAGCTTTTAGATGGTCATGTGATTTCTAAACTGAATTTTTGCACCTGAAGGAATCCGGATTCCGGAATCAGGGATTTTTGCTGTGGAATCTGTAATCCTGGCCCCGGTTCCTGAAAGGCCGATTAGCGCTAATCCAGGATTAAAATGACCATTTATCGGAAAAGATCTGTTCGGAAGACGATTTGAGATCTAGAATTTTCGGAACATTTTTTGTAAAATTCCTTGCTTGCCTGCCTCTCCTAGGATTTTCGAACATCGAAAAAAATGGTATAATTGCCCATTTTTAACGGGTTTTTACCATAAAAAGGTCACCTAGAAATTTCGGGAACCTTTTTTCTGGCTGAAATTTTCGAAAATGTAAGTCATCCCTGTAATTTTCGGATCACTAGACTTTCGGCTAGGAAATCCGAACAGATTGAAAAATTTTTAGGGGATAAAAATATGCCTATATCTACCATTTTAAATACTAAAATACGTTTAACAATGCTATGTTTAAGTGGTTTTTGAATTTCAGTGGTTCTCGTTGGGTGCCCCTGTTTGGAATCCGAAATACAGATTAACGAATACAGAATCCCACTAACCATTGGAATTCGGAATTCATGTTCCACTGACAAAGAAGAGCGTGGACACTGTCTTGGATTCCCTTACATGGAACGAGAATTTGCCTTTATGTAAAGGACGAAATTTGAAAAACATAGTCAGGCCCTGTCCACATGAATCAGGGCAGGCTGAATTCTAAAACCGCATACCTAACTGATTTCCCTAATAACTTACCACCTCTTGAGCGCTTCGCGTTTTGCACATTTTGTTTTTCGCAGAGAAGCGAGGGCGAAACGCGAGTGTTTGGTGACGAAGCGCTTCCTTTGCGCGCATCGAGGGAGGGACGTCTAGGTACGAGGCAGTCACAATGACGGTGACCTTGCGACCTTGGCGAGCCTTGGCTAGTCAATGCATTCGGTGAACCGAAAACTCTCGGACAACGTCGGCCGCGCGCCAATAATGAGGCCTAGGGACTAGGTAAACGGTGACCTAGGTGGAATTAGTATAGGTAATAGCATGATTAGTAGTGATATTTGGCATAAATACCACGAGTGATATTTCCAAATTGTTATACGTAATTTCACGAGCCGTTAGGCGAGTGAAATGTGAGACAATTTTGAAATATTACGAGTGGTATTTGTGCAAATATCACGTACAAATCATGCTATTATTTGTTTATACTACTACCTGCAAAAGGTTTGTAATTTTCACATGTAGGTATTTCAAATTAAGCTGAAATACCACTGCTCTAAGCCAATCAAATTGCAGAAATTTCTCATGGAGTAGTATAACAAAGAGCAACTCTTGGAGGGTCATAAGGGGATTCCATTCTCGATCCGAGAGCTCTTCTCTATTGCGCACGCTTATTACTCATGCGAGGAGTCAAAAGCGTGAGCTCTGGGATCGAGAATGGGAGGGGTTCTCATAAAGTTTGTCACGGAAACTATTTGAAACAGGACTGATTTTCGTGTATGAATGTATGGTCGGATAAAACACTCTTTCATCATGTGTTTGATATATCGCTGCTATTATATTTACTCTCTGGGGAGCATATCGTCTAGATCAGCTACACAATAAGCCACTACAGCCCACACTGCAGCACAAAGATCCAAAGTATCAGGGTCTTCTACCGTCATGGTGTCACCATTTGTATGATGAAAATAGAAGTACTTTTCATTGGCGTTATCTAAGGATCCACCTGGCACCCCATCAAGAGTCCACCATTCAATATCACCATCAACGTTGGTCTCAGTGAGCTTAGAGGCATTCATTGCCTCCAGAAGACTCATGATCTCTTTCATTACGAGAGTGGCATTTTCAGTGCCCTCAAAGCTTATACCTAAAGGCGTGAATGTTCCAATGTCTGACTCCATTACTAGGCTAAAATTACCAGCGTTTGCCTTATGACGGTTGTAGTACTGTTGAGCACCAAGCAGACCCTCTTCTTCGCCTGTCCAAAGCACCATACGCATTGTGCGTTTTGGTTTAAGATTCAACTGACGGATTACTGACAGGGCTTGCCATGAAATAAAAGCCCCTCCTCCATCATCCATTGCACCCTGGCCCACATCCCAGCTGTCTAGATGTCCACTTACTAGAACAACCTACATTACCAGAAATAAAATGATTTTCGCTTAAATTAGTTAACATTGATATTTTACTTGAGAGGGATTTTTTACAACAGAGTTGGCAAGGATTCCCTCGTCTAAACTAGTTTGCTATATTGTTATTTTCGTAAGATGCACTAGACAAAAAATCATTTATTCAGATTATTATTTCAACTCCCCAGGTTGACACTGGCAAAAATGTTCTCTTTACCTAATAAGTGGGGGGGGGGGGGACAGGGGGGTCACAATCTCCCGCCTCCCGTACCCCGTTCTCCCGCCTCCCGTACCTTTTTTTCCCTTTGTCTCCCGACTCCCGCCCTTTATTGTGTTTCTCCCGTTATCGTGTAAATGACGCTGTTTGACTCCCTATTCAGATTCTATTAGGAGTGCTTTGGTCTTGTTTAAAATAAAAAAATGTGTTGAAAAAAAATTGTGTCGTAATTCGAACACTCAGACGAACGTCAACTCTGGCCCTGTTACGACAGCGACTTTACCGTACATCAGAGGCACCTATATTATTACAATATACGTGTTGCACACAAACCCATAACCACCTTATGACGTCTGCTTACTAAGGTCAAGGACAAAGACAAACCGGAGGACAAACAGGGAGCAGTATACAAGATCATATGCTGCGACTGCCAGGCTGCTTATATTGGTGAAACCGGCAGAAACCTTAGCACGCGATTGACCGAACACAAAAAAGTGACGAGAAATGGTGACGTCAACAATCACATTGCTGAGCATCATTTACAGACGAAACATCAAATTGACTGGTACTCAGAATACTACCAACGTCTTACTTTAGAAAGCTGGTTTACTAACTTAGAACAAACGCCACTGAATCGTAGCCAACAGTTACCAGCGCCGTACAAACAACTTATTGACGAGATCAAGCAGAACTAACTACGAGAGAACGACTGGAGAACTGACATTTTGACTAACAACAGACGACTGTTTAACTGTGACAATAGACGGATCGAAACGCACCAATTATATCCTCGGAGACCCAGGGGCAGATAGTAGGGGCGAGGGAAAGTCTAAATGGGCGGAAAATAACGGCACGAAGAAAAGTAAAGAACGGCGAGAAGAGCCCCTGGGGACAATGTCTTACCAGACCAGTTCCAAACGGTCGCCACCGTTCTGGCTTCTGATTGGTGCCAGAAAACACATTGTCCCCAGGGGCTCTTCTCGCCGTTCTTTACTTTTCTTCGTGCCATTATTTTCCGCCCGCTTAGACTTTCCCTCGCCCCTACTATCTGCCCCTGGGTCTCCGAGGATGCAACAATTACTGATTACGAGTCTTCATAGCCAATAACATCGTGACGTAATTGACCAATCAGATCAATAACCAGAGTATAATACCATCAACTGACGTGATACAACTCACTTTGACTCTGAAGATGACTACCGCACAGGTTGTCGTAGCCTGCGCGCAGACGATAACTAAACTCTGATTAGTACCGTCTGCGAAGCAGCGCAGAGATCCTTGTTCTGGACCCCCAACGGACTCAACGAATTACCAGAAGTGCGTTTCGAATTTCCTTTCAACCTGATTGGCGATCACGACAAACAAAACAAAGGCCTTTTTTAACTGGCCAATCGTGGCGCGTACTCAAATCTGGGTACACAGCTGGATGTCCAGAACAAGGATTTCGGCGCTGTTTCGCAGACGGAGTTAACCAGAGTTTAACTTCGTCTGCGCGCAGTCTAAGGTTGTCGAAACGTCAGTCACTGTCAACAACAACAGTCCTATTCAGGACTACGTTCACCCGGACGATCAAACTCAACCTACTTTTGAAATCAAACCACTCCGCACTTTCCAGCGCAATCAAATAATTGAAGCGCAATTCCTTCGACACAAGTTTACACCACGCGGCAAAATCTTCACTGACAGTGTTTTGTGAGCTACAGTCGTAAGGAGCGAGTTCCAAGGAAGGTCTTCCATGGAAGGATTTTTCCCCACCAAACCGAAAAATACTAAGACCGATCAAAATGGTCTTTAACGACATTTGACCTGACTCGCTTTGTCGTTCTTACGGAGAATTTCGACTGCTAGCGAGACAGACGAGACACTGACACGACTGACACAGTCGACACACGTGTACATATATCATGCTACCTCATTCATGTCCTATGATGTAAGCGACTTGGAAAGGTTTCCAATTTCACAGGAAGTAATGCCGTTTTTTTTTTTATCCCGAGCACGAATTTTCGTTTTTTGACTTTCTCGTGTATAAAATTTTGCTTTAAGCCTCGGAAAACGTTAAATGGAAGTCAAGAAACGTTGTTGGGTTCGTTTCTTAGACTGGAAGTAAGCAGTAACAAAAAAAAAAGTTGAACTTTTTGAATTTCTCTCCCGCTTCCCGCCATCGTAGAGATCCCGCCTCCCGCCCTTTCTTCTCCCGCCTCCCGTACCCCTCCCGCCCCCTGTTCTCCCGGGCTCCCGCCCCCCTGTCCCCCCCCCCCCCACTAATAAGGGAACAATGAGAACATAGTTAACCCCAGTCAGCTCAAGGGACAAAATTATAAACATAAGCATAAGATTAAGCACAAAGAAGTCCAGGGGGGGCGGGTTCTCGGCAAAGTTTTATGTGGGGAGGCTCTAGTCTCAGCCACAAGTTACTCGGCAACTTTCTGGCAACTTCTGATTTGGGGGACAACTACGTTGTTAGCAACTTATGGGAATTACAAAGTCCTATAATACTGTTTAAACCTTTTAAAACATCACAGAAGAAAATTTCAGTTCTTAACATTTAACAACGTGGGAATTCAGCCCTGTGCGCCACCCTCCCCCTCTCAGTTTGAGGTCAATGGTTCGCAAATAAAAACACGTTTTTCAAAATGGTGACTTACGTTTGATCTCAGTCTCTGCCTCAATGAAAACGACCCTATCAGGACAGGAGAACGCACTTGCACAATGAAAACAATTAAAGAGAAAAAAGATCTTATTCTGAGAGGGTTTTTGTCTCAAAACGTTTTGTTTACACAGATGACAGCAGACACTGACTGATTTAGGCTCTGCTCAAAATACATAACGGTGAATTTACAGTTTTTCTAGAATAAAAAAAAGACTATCAGAAAGACATTGATAATTATGGAAGACTAAATTGTTCAGTTTGCCTCTGAGTAAAAAAGGTATAGTACTCTGATTTTGTAGGGAAACGAACGACATTACACAGTTACTGTACATTTAAACGTCACCCGCCGTAGATGCATTAAATAAAAAAAGAAGGCAATAGTTTTAAATTGCATGATTGTACTTCACCAGAGGCACTTGGAAAAAGTGGCTGTCATTTTGCAAAAATGGCCTTTGTGTTGATTTTACATAAGAAAAGTCCAGCAACTTCGGCCAACTTTTGAAGAATTTTGGGCAATTTTCAAGAAAATTTGGAGCAACTTGTGGCTGAGGTTAGTCACTTTCCGAGGTCCACCTGGCCCCTTATTCTTTTTTAGTAAAATTACATCGATAATTATCAAAAATAGAGCGCTGTGATTGGCTAGGAGCTTCACTTTATTCCGCTATAATCTCCGCGTGGTGATTATAGCATTGAAGGCTAGCAGTTTTCAAAATGGCAGGCAGATGATGATGTTTCGGGGTCGGAAATTGATCAATAATTTTATTTTCTCGAATAATCATCAATGTAATTATACTAAAACAATTAGTCGCCTCAGGCCACGTGAATATTGGCGAATAGTCAACTCGACTTCGTCTCGCGATCGGTGACTATTCGCCGATCACGTCGCCTTCGGCGACTAATTGTTAAATAGATCTTTCTTGGCAGAAAAAGTTTACAGACCGAAATGACGGATTTCTTCACCCTTTCATACAACTGAACTCTGAGCGGAGTCTCCCCTTACAGGCATATTGTAGGAAGTCTCCACCGGGAAAGAAGTCTCCACTTCCTGTAAGCTCAAGCATGAAATAACAAGCAGGTACTAGTCGTAACCAAAAAATGAATGCAACAAGGCGGATAAATAGCGCCCCATTTTGTGAAAACTCTTGTTGCTTTTGCTTGTGCTTGTGCCAGTCAAACTGTATGTTAAAGTGATGAGTTGTTTATGTAGGTTTGATCAAGTGCGCGTTTCTGCCAGCGCTTTTAACACATTTTCTTATCAGCTGAGGAAAAAAATGATTCAGAAATACCTGTTCAGGATAAACACTTCCTTTAACTTCAGCCACAGTGTTCCTAGATACTGCAGGTGGTAACATCTTGGCCTCCATTTTTAAGTTAATCACTATCTTTGTTCCTCGAGCAGCCATCCTTGCCATCATTTCTGCATCTTCCACTGTTATACACGCTGAGGGGATCTCCTTTACACCTTTATAAAACAAGTAAATCACACCCATTTGAAAACGAACTTGTCACCATTTACCAAAGCTTTCTTACTCTCACTGGTAATTTACCTTTTTGATAATCTTGTATTCCAGTGTGAGGAGAGTAGATGGATAGTGGCGTCACAGAGCGGATAAGAGAAGCTACTGCCCCAAGCTTAGCAGCCTCGGCAGCACCAAGTTCACGATAGATCACCGAAGTATCATAATCAACCCATTTCTCATTATACACCACTATTTTACCCTTAACCTGTACAAAATAGACAAAGTATGATAAATGACAGAGCTGTATGAGTACTGCATGAGCTCATAATAATATATAATATATATAATATATATATAATATATATAATATATATATATAATATATATATAATATATATAATAATATATTTCTATACATTTTTAATTTCTTATAGTCAACCCTCCCGTATGCGACCATCAGAAAATTCGAAAATTTATGGGTCGCTTAGGAGAATCGAACCACAAGGGTCTCTCCTCAGGGGAGGACTGAATATATCTACGTTTAGTTACGATATGTGTAGTCCCATGTTCCTACTAAAAGTTCTTCTTATACTCTATAATTTTATAGGAAGGTCTAGCACTCTCGGCAATGATGGTCAGCACAGTCCGTAAGGCGCAGCCTGCTCTGTGGGAGGTTCCGAGTTTGATTCCCAGGTATGATTCGACTGATGGAGAGAAAAGAGTAAAATGAGCGCACCTTAGGTTTGTTAGACTCATTTGTACTTTTCAGTGGACACAACTTGCACCAGAATAATTAAAACAATTATTCTGCATTCTTCTTTACATTTTTCAAGGGCTATAAATGTAATTAGTTATCTGCAATAACAGTAACACCAAAGAAAATTTCTCATGAGAGCCCGAGAAAATATATGTCAAATTTCACAAAATAACACCTTACACATGAATGAAGTTTTCAGAATTTACCCGTGTTTTCACAATTCTGGTGAAATTTGACATTATTTTCTCGGGTTCCTATGAGAAATAGTCTTTGGTGTTAAGACAGATAACTACGTAATTGTATCCATAGCCCTTGAAAAATGTAAAAGAGAATGCGATATTGTTTAAATTGTTCTGGTCAAGAGCCATAATAGGACCTTACTGTCTTAGGTTTAACTTACTTCAGCAAAGGCCTCTGAAGAAAATAATACTCCCATCTTAAAATCCATGGCTCTTGTTCTGGTACAAGGTTTTTGGCCACTGAAAATTGAAAAATTACTCAAATTCCTGATGGATTCCGTCTTAAAAACAATGGAAAAATAAAACAGGCCCGGCACTCGCTCAGAGGTTCGAACTATAAGGCTTGGAATGTTACTGTGACCGCTCATGCCGGGAGGCGGCAGTTCCATTGCTCTCATACTACTAACACAATATCAATACAAGTCAGTAATAGAGAGAAGTCATTACGTTACGTTACGTTATGCATCTCAACAAACCGTGGTTCTGCGGATATGGCAGAATAAAAACGAAAACACTGACATGTATGATTTTGTTCCTGTGCATGATTGCACTCAGGAACAAAACGGTGGCCCATGCTTTTGTTCCATCGTTCGACAATGAAGAAAGACTGTTGATATCTAGACATTTTGCTACCATGGTAACGTGACGTCACACTTCTCCTCTCTTTGCATGAATTAAGAAAAACTAACACACCTCGGAAGCTCTTTCTTGAAGCTCGTCAAATGATTGGACAACCAGCACTTCAGCGGTAATGCCATCTGGAGTTGTACCAACACTACTGCCCAAGCCAAGCAATGCGATGGGGTGATTCCTTGGCAATATCATACGCGCTGATTCTTTACCTCGGACCCAATGTGGCACAGTCACTTCCTCACCATGCACATTATCCAGTTGATCTTGCTGTAATTCTTCCAGCATGTAATCTATGGCATGTTCAAGATTGGCAGAACCTGCAATACGGCTGCCAAAAGTGTCCACAAATGTTGCCAATCTGTCGTACACTTGATGTTTTCCTGGTCCTTCAGTTAAGTAGTTGATAATCTTGTTGGCGTTGCCCCTGAGATTTTCTATCTCACCTTTTAGCTTTCGGAGTTTTAACTGATCTAAAGCTTGGTTGGCAGTCGTTGTAAACAGTGGTGTTAAAAAACAGATGAGAACTAGTTCCCTGATCCTCTGAGCCATAATCATCCTGTTGGAGAGATTATGATTATTCAATAATACATTTATAGTTAGATTTTGGTATCTTGGAAAATTAAAACGTAATTACTTATAAAACAATAACTCATTCTCTGCAAAATCAGGTGCAATTTGACTAAATGCTAGGTCACCCAAGCTTGGCCTTCACCTGGCCCTTAATACTTTTGCAGAAAACAACACCATAACTTCCGCCATTTTCGTCACAATCGCCACTCTCCAAGGGGCCACATGCACGTTTGGCATCCAATAGAAATATTTGCCAAACTGATGGCATATTATTGCCAGATTCCCCAGTTTTGTCAACTTCTCTACCTCACAAGGAACGCCTCTTGTAATCTGATTTATATTTTCGCCGGTCCCTCTGGCCCGTCCTCTGGCAATTTTTCGCCAGATTCGCCTTTCTCGCCATTTTTGCCGTTGCGTGCATTTCTAGACATAAGTGGATGCATCTGGGAAACCCGTTCATTGATCACATGGAACAATATTGACATCAAAAGAGAGAAAATTATCCATAAACTGCTTAGTAAAGCACCCATGGCTAATTAGATGTTCTCAAAATTCTAAAATTGTATTGAAGTATACGCCTGCCTGTCGATAATGTCTCAGGAGTATGATAGCAGCTTACCTAAGCAGCTTAAGGCCTTAACTCTGAATTTATAGCAATGAGAATAACTATAATTTGAGGCTCAAAAACAGCTGTAAGAATGCATGACTTATCATAAGTACAATATCACAGCGAACTTTAAAGAAGCAGTCTAGAGTATAGGGGACCTATTGTATGGAATTTAACCCCCCAAAGATATCACCTACTCCCTGCAAAAGCCTTTTAAAGAAAGTCGGAACGCCTTCGCCTTAAGGATGAACTAAATTCAATTCATAAAAAGGCCTGTTTTTAATTAAATCAAAATAACCTGCCTTTTTTATGCTTCTGTAATTTTTCACGTGATCCATCTTGTTTTAGATTAGCTTTGTTTCAATCGTCATATCCGAAAATTTTGAATAGGCCTTTAAGAGTTTACATTGGCCTTTCGCGGCAGGCCCACAACAACCCTAGGGTTGCCGCAGACACACTTGTCTTTTCAAAGGAATGTGTATGTATATGTGTAACAACTTTCTTTTTTATGCGAGAATTAAAAGAATTGATAGGTGTTTACCTTGTATTCAATCTTGATGGAAGAATAAGTTTGTGAATAAAAAGACCGTCGCCGACACTAAACTCCTCAGTAAACTTAAACGTCCTCAGAACTGTTCCTTGTTAGCCGGGCAGAATCTCCTTTTCCATATTATATGGGAAGTGTTCTGCTTTGAAGTGTTGAGCATGCGTCAGATTTACTAAGCTATCAATTAAGCACTCGGAATTTTGATAGCTAAATTCCAGATGAAATTTGAAGCATACATAATGTAGAATGGGAAGTGCAAGCATAGGGTAATTACGTAAGGATTATTCCCGTATCAGAAATCGAAGGAGCAACGAACGAGAGAGATTTCTGAAACAAAACAACAGGGATCGAGCTAAATGGATATTGGCTTGGGTTATTTGAGAGATATGATAAAGTCTCTTTTTATAGCGATTTTTACAGTACTTAAAAGGGCTTTTTTTTCTTCAGATTTGCCTACCGTTCATCCACATAAAAAAAAACCTTTACAATCTAAAGCATATTTTGCCAAATGTTTTGTTCTCCTGAGGAGTTAACACACTTTTAGAATTTGCTTCACAACACAAGGTGTGGCGATATTTTCCACCTAAGACTGAAATTCTGCTTTCTACCTGACAAATTAATTCCTCAGCCTTGGCAAAGTGTCACGCTGATAGTTAGAAGATATGCAAGGACGCGCTCCGGGGCTTCGTGGGAATACGTGTATGGTAAATTCCCTGGGGTGTCACGAACAAGGCTTGCAGCAGGGTCAATGCGCCATGATGGTTGGTCACGCGATCTCGGTTACATAACCGAAACCGTCACTTCCACACCTACCTCTCGATTTATTTCTTACCCATCACTAACACTGCCCTAGATAAGGATAGGTTTATCGCCCTATCTTTTAGCTTGGTCGGTATATATCTTATAGTATAGAGTGTTTTCACATGACGTCACGGCGGCCATATTGGTGTCCCAAAACAATGAAACGGCAGCCATGTTGGTGTCCCAAACCAGTCCTGTGGGAGTTTGAACTCTTTTCTTATGCAAACGTTTTCTTTTGTTCCAATAAATTTGCATAGATGCTGGTCACGTGAGTGAAAACACTCTATACGTATACTTGTTGTCCTAGTGTTCAAATCAGGGCTCATCATAGGAGCCCAATTTCTACAAGCTGTTTAGCTTCTACCGGGCTTCTTCGCCCCTCTATCTATTACAAAAGTTAAGTCGCTTAATATTACATTTAATTTTTGGACTTTTTTTGCAATCTTTGTAATAATATATACATATTTTTCCTTTTCTTTCTGTAATATTTATTCTATGTGGCAAATGTAAAATAAACAAATAAAAAATAAATAGTCATACATAGGAAAAACATAACTTGAAACATAAACATGTACACGGCAGGTACCGTTTATAAGTCTTTTGTTCTCCCTATTCTTATTACTGCGATGCTATGTGGAGCTGCTGCGGAAATTAACTCTGAAATAAACTGGAGAGGTTGCAGAGGCGCGCAGCACGTATCGTTATGCGTCTGGGGAGCAGCGAAAAAGCGCTAAATTTCGTGGGTTACGTAACTCCGGCGGCGAGAGCCATGTACGCACCTAGTCAAGAAATGCTTAAGCAACCGTTGTCCACAGTTTTTACGCAATATTTTTTAATTAATTATAACAAGGATTTATTGCCTAGAAGAAAAGGGAGCAGTGGTAAACTTAGACTCCCTTCTTTTAAGTTAGAATGTACGAAAAAAATCCTTTTTTTATCATGGTTGCGTAATTTTTAATCAGATTTGGATTTTTAGATTTCTATGATTTTTGTGGTAATTTAACTTTTAAGTCTTTTGTTATAACATTTTTTAGCTATTTTATTTGTACTTAACGATCGCTCTTATTTCTATTCCATTTAGTTGTTATATAGGTTCTCAATGGATAGCAGTTTTTATCTTGTACAAAAACTGAATAACCTACCAGTATTGAAATAATTAAGGGTTTCTATCTATCTATACACAGGAGAGAGTAACTCCCATGCTAAGCCTAAGCAACAGGCTTTTTCACATATCAATTCATTATTTAATAGTCGCTTCATTCTGGAGAACTTTTCCTTGCAAAATTCAAGCAACTCGTCGTATCTATGCTCATCTATAACAGATCTAGCTTCGCGCGGAACACACTTGTGCTGTAGCTGGAAATCATGCATTGCACGAGCAACATACAAATTATTCAGTTATATGCTAGCAGATAACCAGCTAGCCCGGGTTGTTCAAACGTTGGATAGCGCTACTCACCGGACAGGAGCCCATCAAATTTGATAGGTTCCTGACCGGATATATAAATCACTATATCCAGCAGATAAGTATTAGGGAAACCAATTGCAGTGCAGTGGATAGACATTTATCCAGTGGATAGCGTTATCCAGCTTTTGAAAAACTGGGGCCTTGAGCTGATTTCCAAAATTAACTGTAGGTTATAAACCAATGAGAAGACAGATAACGAATATAATGTATAGAGTGAAGGTAACAGGTGCCAATTGATAAATGGGCACGTACGCAACGTCCACAGGACAAATAAATCGACAGGTGGAAGTGCAAAGACACCTTTGATCAAATAACGTAAATTAAATTTAAGAATTACAAACGTTATCAACGGACTTAATCACTTTAGCTATCATTACAAGACGAAAATTTTGTTTCTATTTTCCTAGCAATAAAAATAAACTATCCCCGACAAATCTTACAATACCTACTTCAGGACCCACGACTACTTTTCAGTAGTTTCAGTACTTAGAACCTGCGATTTTATCCGATTATATTTTCTAATTTAAAGGACAACGACTCTTTTGCGCTTAAAAACTGCATGAAATACGTATGTACGCTCGCAGAGTAATTTTTTTTCAAAAATTCAAAATAGTGTTCATTAAACGTTCATGATTCCCTTTGCCGAGGCTGGAACTTGTCCACTAAGCTCTTTTAACCGGTATTTGTCTTAGCTGTTTATCTTACACTAATTACAAAAAAAAGAACTACAAGTTATAACGTTGCTTTCATTAATGTTAGAACAATCACCTTTCCTCCTTTTTGCAATTTTCCCTTGATTAAATTCTTGCTCGATCTTTCAAACATTTCCTACAATACATGGCTTTTCTTCTCTTATGATTCAGTTTAACTTTCAAAAGTCTTTTGTTTTCCATTCACTTCAGCAACGCTAGCTAAATCAACTAGTTGTGACCTTGCTTGATTCGCTTCCTTTAGAATGTTCCTTTAAAATGTTTGTGTTCACAACACGAACATTTTACAAGAATGTATGAACTGCACTCCTATCTCCGACTGACATGACTCTTCGTCTCGTACATTATACAGATAAATATATTCACAAATGAGGAGGTCAAACGCAAGGCAAGTGTTCGATAAGCGCTGCCCTGATATCTCGGAGACGCCAACAATATATAAATGGATTCAAAGCAGAATTGGCATACAGCATGGTTCTTAACAGTTCAAAAATTAGTCTGTTTGTGGTAGTTGTTCCTTGAACCACGATTACACTGGAGATGCAAAGATACGGGGTGTAGCAAAGCAGTAAGAGAATGTAAACCATGAACATACCCATTACTGATTGTCTGTACTTTTTCGAGGTAAGCGGTTCGTCGTTCGTTATCTCTTTCAAAGAGTTGGGTTGTTGTGATCGGATTTGAAGGTGGTGATGACGCAAAACGATATAAACGCGACAAAAGCAAAACGTGGTGATGGTGATACAGCATAATCCAAGAGCCACTCCTATGATAAAGCTTAGGGACGGGTACCATAGCCATGTTACAAGAACAAGAGCTCCGACTAGCCATGTACAAACGAGAAGGATTGTAACGCGCTTGTTAGTGACAAGTTGTTTATACCTCAGGTGCAGATACAACGCCAGATATCGATCAATACTCACTGCCGTGATGCTAAATAGCGAGACGCTACATAAGTAAGTACCGAGTAGGGCTACTGCTACACCAGAGGTGCACGCCATGCTGATAATTCCCCGTATTTTGGCCACGGTGTAGATAACGACGATAGGTTGAGCAACCAGCCCTACCCCAAGATCTGACAGCACGAGGCAAAACAACAAAACGTAAGAAGGTGTGTGAAGCGTGGATGTCCTCCATATGGCTATCAGAATAAGCAGATTTTCAACAGTGGCAGCCATAGCTAACAGGATGTTGAATACGCAGTTAGTAATGTACCATCCAAGAAAACCATCGGTTGCAAAATAATTGCTGTCCATGTTGTAACAAACAATGTCAGTGTTTTCTCCTTGACGGGAATTATTTCCAGCCGAGGCGTTCGAATCTAGGAAAGATTCCATCTTTTATACTCAAGACCACAACGCAATTAATTAAAACGCCAAATGAAACCTATTTGACTAGTTGAACCTGCACAAGGTTATCTCCTACACTTTTCTTGTCAGAAAATGTCATGTTTTCCGTGATTGTTTACCGAGAGGATATAGACTGTACACATCTCACCAATATGCCAGCTGCTTGAAAAGCTTATAAGGGGGGGAATATTACAGATATAGCCTCCCGATATGTATTTGTACTGCACTGTACCTTTGTAATGAAGTAAGAGTCAGGACACAGTTTTTCTTTATCAGTCTCATCGCCTTGTTGAAAAATAAGCAAAAAAGCAGTCTATTCAAGTAAACCTCAAGTGACCATCCCTTGACTAAACATGTTTTGTCAACCCGCAATGAAATTCTTGACCATGTCGACTCCAGTAGCTAAATATCAACTGTGTTTCATACAATAACGGGATAGAAGTAATTTTGTCGTTCAGTTTTTTGTTTTTGTTTGTTTCGGGACTCATTTTCATACTTGACCACACTGAGAGGTAGCAAATTCGGAAAATGAAAATCAATCCAAGAATAAAATTAGATCCAAACAGGTTCACCGGGAAGCTCAGAGAGCGAATTTACGATCGTCGCCTTAAAATAGACGGAGCATTGACAAATTGTTTTTGCAAAACTATTAAATAAAAATGCACATGCAATAACTTATAATAACATAAAAATCCCAGTGGCCTATTCGGAAAAGGTATAATTTCTGAGACAATGAGATAAGCAGTTGGAAGGCCGACATCGACTTCGACCCACACACAAAATGAGGTGGTTAGACCGCACTTGCTCTACGTGAATTGTCGAATTACTCATACATAATAATTTGTCCATCCACCTTCCAAACAAAAATCGGAATAAACGTTTAGGGATTTATCGTTGATTTTAGAAGTTTTTTTTGTTTTTCTTAATGTATACCTGTTCTTGGCACCTACTGATGCTAAATAGTAGCCCGTAAACTAATTACAATGTGCAAACACTAGAACAAGAACTTTTTCAAACGTTTGCAAATCGATTTAGTTTCTTTTGACCGTTTTAAAATTCCTTTTTCTTCAGTCTAATATGCTTCTTAAATTTTTTCTGTGACAAACTTTCCACCCCGACCTCGGAAACTCCTTTTGAATCTTGTTTCAGGATGTTTTGCTTTTCATCAAACTAACTTAATTAGGGTGTTTTCTTCCAGTTTTGTATTATTAAAAGTCATAAAACAAAAGAAATAAATTATTAATCACTGCATCCCAACAGGTTTTCGTTTGTCTTATACCACTAGATTCAGTGCTAAGTATGAGTTTAAACTATAATTATTATAGAATTTGACACGGTTTTTTCAAATTTGACATGGGCAAGCTAGGGAAAATCCGTCGACACCACTGGAAATAGTACCTGTTGCGAAAGTTTACAGACGTTTGCAGTGGCGGTTCCAGACCTTCAGATAAGGGGGGGCACGGTCATCCAGACCCTGAGATAAGGGGGTGGGTCCGGCCTCAAAAAATGTTTTTTCGGCCCTTCGGGTCTTATCAGGACTGGTCTTATTTTGGTCTAGGCCCCCCGGGAACCTCCCCTGGATCCGCCACTGGTTTGTATGGCCGCCAGCTGAACCTTTGCATCCGTACCGAAAACCCTGCCCCATTCGAGACCCATTTGAGGAGCGTCTTAAATGTCAGACACGATATTCGACCTCTAGCCGATTTGTCTGTTGTTGCTGAGTTTCAATTGTGGAATTTCACGATCTCATTCAAAGCCTGTTCCACGCGTCCGTGCAGGGGGCAGCCAAAGAAAAGTGAGCAGCTAGGAAGAAAACAGTACTTTATTTCCTCGGTTCGTCATTTCGCACCACTCTTCAATGTCCAAACGCATTAAACAGTCGGGGGGACTGCTCTCCCATGCCCAGAGGCCGACAACGTTAACACTTGATTGTTTATTTGTTGCTGTCGTTGTTGTTGTTTTTTTTTTCATTTATAGATAGACTGCATGGATTTTCTATTCTTAGTATTTTCAAGAAACCAAATGTTTTGCTTTGTATCGTGCGCATATTTTTAAAGCTCCAGCAAAGATAACAGCAAAGACTACTTGAGGAAGTCTGGGTACTAGAACTCATTCCCTCTGTGAAAAAACAAATTTTGCCACGAAGGAGATGAGAGTTGTTGACCATGATCAGGAACAAACTGATCTTTGATGTCACTTCCATTCTTTAATGTTGTGCTAAGCTTATGCTGGTTTGGATGGAATGACTTTGGCAAGGAGTGAGAGAGAATGGACCATTCTCGTAAACGAAGTAAGGTTTTTTCTTAACTCAAGAATCAGCTGATTTGATTTCACTTTCCTTCGGCACAATTGTCCTTAAACTGCTTAAACAACAGTGAACAGTTTCTTAATTTCATTTTTAATTCGTAGCTTTTTGTTAAGCCGCGACTGAAATAAATACGGCGAGAATTCTGATCCCAGTTGTCGTGAAAAACAATGAGAATACCTTCACTGGGATAATTCCAAAAAAGCTAATGTTTATCTTATCAACAAGTATTCGCTTATCATTACTCGAGGTAATTCAGTGTTGTTGAAATGGTTTTGGGCCAATTTCGCAACTTGGGGCGTGAATTATTTTGTAGGTTTGCTTTCAAAAAGCTAAAGTGCAAGGCTGCTTGTGAAATGAAAGAGATCTTTATAACTTTAGATATATGCATCAAATGAAAATAGGCGGAAAGCAAAGCATCGATCAGATTATTTATCAGTGATTTATGTAAATCGCGAGCTGTTCTACTACTTTTCTCAGTTTACCTGTTGCATTATTAATTTATTCAAATCGCAAGTGCAAGTGATTGTTTGTATCAACAGCTGTTTGTATACAAATAATCAGCAAATACTCAGTTTTAAAAAATGTCCAAATCTATATTTACTAAGGGGCCGTTGGCATATTCACCTTTTCCCTGCTAAGGTCAAACCCCCCCCCCCCCAAACCCTCACCCTCCATCCTTAACTTCCTCTTGAAATTTTGCTGCCCAAAAAGTCACTGCGTTCCAGAAGGAATACTGACTGACATACACTTACATGAAGATGTCAACGGTATTAATGTTACAGGTCAAAATTAAATTCAGGTTAAAATTTTTAAACCTAGGTTGATTCTCAGTTTCCTTTGTCTCGTAGCCCTAATTATTCATGACTTAGGGCTAGGAGACAAAGGAAATTGAGAATCAACCTACTAGGTTAAAAAATTTTAACCTGTAACATTAACACAATTTACTGCTTTAAAAATGTGGTAGAAACTTCATTATATTTTTAAAATAAAGAATATTTCAAAAATATTTTTAAAGGAATAAACCAGTGAACAGCACTTTTGCGAACTTCTTGAGTTGTAAAACTGTTTTATTATCTCCTCCATGTTTCATGTGACCTTACTACATGTAATGCACACTTCATCAGGGAGTTACAACTAAGATTAGGATATCTGTATATTGATAATTACCTTAGTGAGGAAGAACTCGAGGAAATTAGCTGGGTTTGCCACTTGTGCTATTACGAACACTGTTAAGATAGACTGCTGCCCATTATAAAAGTTATTGACTTTATACCTCATTCAGTTTAAGTCAAAGTATTGTTATTTGTTGTTAGAAATGAATTATGATTGCCTCAGATTTTGTCCAATGAGGCTGTGAACGGATTCTCAAAAAAGAACGCTGACGTTGAAAGTATGTATTGAAAAAAGATTCCAGTTGTGTTCTGACAAAAGTATTTACAATATCAGCAAACTAACTATAATTTTTGGTTTTGTAACAATTTATAAGTGATATAGGATAGAGTTTAAAAAATCACAATGTAAAATATACAATTTGCTGGTAGTTAAGAGCAGAGTTTTATAAAAGATCATTTACTTTCTTTAGTTGGTCCTGCTTTCTCCTAAATAATGTCACGAACACCGCTCCACACATGATGTAAAATTTATGAAAATGCATCAGGTTGCTTAATTTTGTCCAAAAATGCCCCGCACTGACATTCACTGTCTTACCCCACTCCCCCTTAAACGTCCAGTTGACATTAAGTGTGGGAAAAGTGAATATGTCGACAGCCCTAATTCTCCTGGACAAATCAGATAGGGTAAAAGATTTAAAAATTAGTTACACTACTTACCTTTCCAGCTAGGGTAAGGAGAAAATTTAAATTTAAGAGAATCTTATCTTTCCACCCACAACTTGAATGAGGTGTCTCTTTACTTTTTAGACAGAATTTTTTCAAAAATTCTTGAAACATGATCAATGTCCACCCCAGCCTACCCCAGTAGCAGTTACCTAGTATTGATAACACAGTGACTCCCTGAGGCCCTGTTAAGGTTGAATTCCAACAGGTAACTTAGCCTTGAAACAGCGACATAAGAAAAATGAAATGGCAACAATTGAATTTGGGTTGAAACTCCAACAGCGACAGGGAAAATCACAAATACAAAAGTAAAATACCAACAGAGACGTGTTTCTCTTCCATACGCAAAATGTCCGACCTCTTTTGGAATTCAGTACGATCAGGGACATACAAACGTCTCTAATAGGAAGGCCTCCTGACCTTGGGAACAGAAGTGAACAACTTGTGAGGATTATACATGCAGAGCAAATCATAAAATTCTGAAGATAGACAGTTGTTAATATACTACAAAGACTGTTCCTTTTTAAAGAAAATGTTTTGTCCAAAAGGAGGAAAAAACAAAAGAAAAGTATTGTGACAGTCAGACTAAGTTTGTTTATATTGTGGTTCATTAACACCTCGCTTCTTTCCGCCTGTTTCCCTAACGTGTGGAAAATCGCTGAAGTGAAACCAATACTCAAAGACGGTAATCACGAAATAGCCAACAACAATAGATCAATATCACTTCTGCCTATTCTGTCTAAAGCATGTGAGAGGGTGGCCCACGATCAGTTTATGGAATACTTAACTTTGAAAAACCGTCTGTCTTCCAAACAAAGTGGAAACAAAAAGAGTCACTCCACCGAAACCTCTGTGATCCAGACCACCAACATGATATTAAGTGCGATCAACAAAAAGCAACTTACGGCGGTAGTTTTGCTTGACATGAGCAAAGCCTTTGACAGTATAAATCATAACATGCTTCTTGTCAAATTACAAGATGTTGGCGCTTCGCCTTCAGCTATAAAGTGGTTTCGCAGTTATCTAACCTCCCGTCATCAGGTTGTTACAATCGGAACAGCTGTTTCTGATCGCCTGCAAGTGATCAATGGTGTTCCCCAGGGGAGTATACTGAGACCTCTCCTTTTTAGCATTTACATGAACGACCTGCTATCAGTTCCACAACATTGCTCTGTGCAGTGCTATGTGGACGACACCAAGCTTCTTTTGTCATTTCAGTCTCAAGACCAATCACAAGTAGTAACAGAAATAAATCGAGACCTTGCAAGAATATGTAATTGGTGCTTTAATAATCAGTTACTGCTAAACCCTGACAAGACGAAGCTCCTGGTCTGTGGCAGCAAGCAGATGGCCGCCAAGATCGATAACATCCAGCTTTCGCTTCTTGGAAAACAGCTTACTCCAGTGAAGGCTGCCAGAGATCTTGGTGTTATCCTGGACACTACCTTAACTTTCAATGACCATGTCAGAACTATTGTTGCTTCTTGTATGTCAAGATTAGGCCAGATAAACCACGTCAAACACTGCTTTAATAAGCGCACTGTAATTCTCATTATCAATGCTCTAGTTTTTACTAAACTTTATTATTGCTCTTCGGTTTGGATTAATACATCACTATCTAATATTGTCAAACTCCAAGCTGTCCAGAACTTTGCTGTAGGATTGTTAGTGGAGCCCAGAAATATGACCATGTGACTCCCATTCCCAGGCAACTTAATTGGCTCCCTGTAAAACAACATATCTATTATCGTGACTCAATTAGGGCATTTAAATGTATGAACTGCCTTGTCCTGGAGTACCTGTCTGATCAGTTCACTAAGCGTTCATCCAATTATCAACCTACAAAACCAGAAACTCGCAGTTGCTAAACATTCCTCTTTTTAGATCTGCTGCTGGACAAAGAACCTTTTATTATAGAATGGTATCTATCTGGTACGCCCTGCCGCAAAATTTAAAGTTAAGCCAATCATTAGCGCAATTCAGGAACAAGTTGAGGAAGTCACTTTTAATGAACTGCTATTAGTTTAATTTAGTTTAACTTTAGGAACTTAACTCTTGTAATTAATTTTGAATATCTGTTATTTATGTATTTACTTACTCATTCATTCACGTATTTATCTATGAATGTTTCACTGAAAAGCCCCGTGGGGACGTGAAATAAATGTATGTATGTATGTATTATCTACACCATGGAGCTAAAGTCATTTTAAGCTATTGGGTCAATTTGTTTAGGCCAGGGAAAGGATTGTTTCCTAGTCAAGGGTGGACTAGTCCGTATGATTCTAGTCATTCCCCGCTGCTAACTTGTGTCAGTATATTTATTACATTATATGCAGTAAAATGGATTAAATTAAATTAAAATTAATAATTATTCTCAGTCTCTTGATGCATGCTTCCTTATTCAGGGGGGATATCTTGACAAGAAACTACTTTTACTTTATTGTTAATTGCGTGATTTTTTTTTGTTATTTGTAGTATAACGTTTGCAAGAAGAAGCTAAATAGCAAAAGAGAAGCTCTCAAGATTTTAACAAGTGACTTGGAATTATGCCAAAGGGAAAGAGACATTTATAAATCAAAGATAAAACAACTGGTAAGTGTGATAACAAGTAAAAAAACAATGGCAAGTTGTGTTATGGTAACATTGATAGCATTAGTTCAATAAAATGAAATAACTACTTAGGCCTGGTTCATGAGCCGAACCTAATGTGAATTAAGGCTGACCCAAATTATTTAGACTGGCCAAATTAATTCGGACGCCGATCTTAATTGCAGCTGAACTAAGTTCAAAAGGCGAAAAATGCTCATTTCGGTCAAACTGCTTGCAAAATATGTTACTATATACATGAAAAGTTCGGTGTCTGAATCAAAGCCATACCAAAGTCACTCCAAAGGCGAAATTCCCGGCTGTGCTAGGCGAAAAGAAACAGGCCTTCCTGATTGAATCAGATGCCGCACTTTTCATGTACCTAATTCAATGTATTAGGTTCGGCTCATGAAAAGATTGGCATCTGAACCGGGCCTTAATAATCATTTTGTCAGTGGTGGCACATCCACCTAGAGGCTCTTCACTGGCCATTTCTGATGAAACTGCAGATTTTAGAACATATGTTGGTTTTTGAGAAGAGCGGCACCCCGGAGACAAGTCTGTTGAACCAAGGACAGCTGCAGGGCTGTTGCTCAGATTTCAAGTGGCCCTGGTGTGGGCCATTGGTGACAGCCCAGTAATTTGCCAATAGAATAAGATGACACCAAATGTCAAGAATGCAGGTTGCACCCACTTATTCTCTGTGGTCTTTTGTAGCTAAAAGATGTTGAGGATTATAAAGGAAAGGAGAGAGAACAAGAAAACAAGCAAGCAGACAAAAACAATGCACAGACACCTACTAAAAAGGTAGTTTGTAATTCTCGGTGTTAATTGATAAATAGTGCTTAACAGTTTAATTATCACTTAGTTTATATGTTACTTAACAGTATCAGTAACACATATGACAGTTTATTTGTTGTTTGTTTTCTGACAATTTTTTCCTTTTTTTTGTACATTGTTGCTTGGACTAGTTCCTACGTAGTGCTTTCCCACTGCTCTCTGCTTGGTTGTTAATCATGGCACCTGTTGACAAAGTTTTTGTTGAAAATTTATCGTTGTTCACTGGTTATTACTGGGTATTAATTTGTGCTCTTCAGAGAGGTGCTTCATTCTGTGGTCAGAGTGTTTGGGAACAAGAGCTTCAGAATGTTAGAGAAAGAAAACAAAAGGTGACGTATGTTTTATATTCCATTAGCTTTCTAAGTCCACACTGGCATGTATGGTATTGAAAATTATAAACTAAGGTAATGCATTGCTCCAGATTTAATTTTGTTGAAATTAAGTACATGGTTGTGAGATTTAAGAGTAGGATATTCCAAAAACCTGGAATACATGAGTTAACTTTGTGTTTCACGCTGTACATATATTTTAATAATAATGATAACACAGTTATCCGACACAAAGTGCACTGATGTCCCAGAAGTCATGCAGCAATCATATATTGGGCTCCAATTGTAATCTGATCCCAAGGGTTTAGCCAGCCCTTAGATCTGTAAACCCAGGCCTACAAATTATTGGTTTGATCACTCTACCACTTAGTGTTGTCGGCATGAGCTAAAAAGCTTAAGAGCTCAAAGTGTTGGTGAGGTCAGTGTATACTAGTCATGCGTGCAATTTTCAAGATATGTGGAAATAAAAGTCAGCCAGGCCTAAAACTAGTCGAAAAACTGGCTATGCCCCTGGATCCTTTAAAATGACATGTATATGTTTTTGTTTAAAATTTTCTCACTGTAGACACTATCACAGTTATTGTGTGAGTCACGTGGGGAAAACAAGGCGCTGAAGAAAGACCTAGCTGAGCTGCGTCAGCTTTACCGTGATGCTCAGGAGGATATACAGCTATTGCATGACGCATTAGCTAAACAAAAGAACTGTAACTGTGGACTCAAAGCTGGTGCAAATGGCATGGATCCACGTCAGGATCTCATTTCCCAACTTGAAAGAAACCAAGAGAAGGTATAGAAATGAGGCATACACACAGTTAATTTTGTGCTACATATATTTGAGTGGCACAAAAGTACTAATTGACAACACTATTTTTGCGTCTCCCACTGGAGATGGTACTGCCATTTTTGTATGTGGTCATCCGAGCCACGAGAAGGACTAGCCGTTTACATGCCGGGCAAAGGTAGTGCCTTTTTTTTCCTAGTTATTTTGAGACCCAGAGAATTGGTGTGGCCCCGCTCGGGAGTCAAGCCCATGACCTCTTACTCTGCTGTCAAGCATTCTACTGACTGAGCTACATTGTAATCCTGCCGCAGTTAAGCCTTGTTTTTTTTTTTTTCATTTTCATTGATAACATACTGAGGCTAGGTAACATGCACGGTTTAAAAAATTTCCTTCTCAGGGGTCACTTGCAGACTTGGAGACTCCCACATAAAGGAGAAGTTGTTTGAATGAAATAATAAGGAACTTAAGTTCCTCTGGGTATTTTTTTCCAAAATTTCTCTGTTGTTTAATATGTTACTGTTGAGTAATGTAAACTATAAGAACCTGTTAAGTGTTGGGCATCAATAGAAAGAATTTTGGTATAAAAACTGTTCACAGTGCCCTATTTTTTCGTGAGATCGTTTAGATATACCGCGTCTTACTGACACGGCGATCTTGATTTTCAAATGCACTGAGGGGACAGGGTTGGGGATTATAGCTCGGGGGGGGGGGGGGGGCAAGAAAAGTAGAGGGACTGTAATAACATCACTGCAGCTCACCTTCATGGAGAGCGTTGTACCAGCAACGCAGGCGTTTGATTGGTCATTAGACAGTAGATGTTTATTTGCATTGACAACGGGTTTAGTTTAAGTTGCCGACATTGACAAGTCGTTGACAAGTCGACGTTTCCATAAAACGTACGCTTTCATACCATAAGGCACATCTTGCGCAAACACAAGAAGGATTTTGGGTATTTTGAGTAGGAAAGTGTTTTCTTGTGCATATTTGCCGATTTTATTTCGAGGAATGGTCCAGAAACATTATAAAATCACTGTTTTGAAAGGAGATATTTGTAAACTCGCATAATCAATGCTAAATGTGTCTGGCATGTTTTTCATCAGCAGTGGAGTTTCTTAATTAATGAATGGTAAAAGGCATGAAATTCCTGTCACGCCTCCTAAACGTGAGCTGCAGTGATGTTATTGACCACTCCAGAAAATACCATAACATACCATAATGCTCTTTGATTGTCGCCCCAAAATTTTGCATAAGCATTGTTTTCAGTTTCTCATGGGAGTAAAAATGGCCCCAAGAGAAACTGAAAACAATGCTTATGCAAAATTTTGGGGTGACAAACAAAGAGCATTATGGTATGCTATGGTTTTTTCTGGAGTGGTCAATTACAGTCCCTCTATTTTTCTCGCTTCCTCCCAAACCGCCCTCGCCCCCTAAGTAGTTTTGACACTCGTACAATATGGCAGCCCATAATGCAAAGCGCTCGATCAGTCTAGAATTTTGGCGTTTTTATTTAATTATATTAATTTGAAAATGTTACATTCAAGAAGGCTTTTGCAGGGACTGATCAAACAATGTGAAGTAGAGTTAAGGTGCGATATTTCGACTGGCCAGTACCAGTCTTCATCAGGTTTATTGAGATATCACGAATTTACAGAAATATATGCAATTTCAGGTTATTGTTTTCCTTCATATATATTTCTGTAAATTTGTGATATCTCAATAAACCTGATGAAGCTGGTACTGGCTAGTCGAAATATCGCACCTTAACTCCACTTCACATTGTTTGATCAGTCTTCACATTGTTTGATCGGTCTTCTTGACTGTAACATTTTCAATTTGATCTATTGTGACTGATCACGATCTTTTTGGATCCGATGTTGGGCAAGATTGATCGTACACGGTTTTTGCAGTGGTTTTTTTTACCTTAATTTTGCATTATATTAATTTGTACAACTTAGACTTTGATGAAACATTTAAGAAGAAGAAGGAACATCAACAAAGTATAAGAATGTAGTATGAGCCATCTGATATATAACTTATTATTAAAAATTGAATTTATTGGATAATGCAATTCTAGAGCAGCTGCTCTGATTGGTTTGGCCATAATGGTATGGGGCATTATACCATGCTCTCCAAATACGATAACTGAATGCATCTGCTCAAAATTAAAAACAAACACTTACTGAAAATTGGCTGTTTTTACAAATAAAGTTGGGAAGAATTCTCGATATTTTGTGGGCGTTTTTAATAAAAATAATTTGTTTTATTTTTATTCCACTCCCACTTGTTCCAAGGATACGAGATGATTATAGCCAACTCATATCGAACATGTACTTGTGGAATAATTGTTAATTGTTTTGTTTTGTATAGTTGGTGGAGTTGGAGAGAGAGAAACTTGCCATAAGTGATGAGAAAGCTGAGATTGCTATTGAGGTATGGACTGAATTTTTGATTTAATACAATGTACATGCTCATAATGGTAAATCTGCCTGGAACTGTTTTATTGTCTTATATATATAGCTTTTTATTTTATATAGCTTTTATAAAGTAATTTCTATGTTTCTTTCTCAAGTCAGAATCTGTTCTTTCCTTATAATTGTGCTTAAATATTACGCTCCTTATGCTTTAAATATTTTTTTAAGAGGGAGAAGGTCCAAGTCAAAGGCTTGCTGGTTCATCATTTCCTTAGTCAAGAACCTTTGCCATCCTTAATGTTTATATACCAAGGTGTATAAAATAATTACCAGTTACTGGCAATCTACTGCTTGGGGTGGCCGTGCAATGGACTAGCAACAAATTACCAGAAGTGCACTTCAAATTTGTTTCACCTTGGCTGGCAAATGGACAGTGCCATTTTTAGCAGGCCAATTATGGTGCATACTCAAATCTGGGTACACATGTGGGGATTTCAGCGCTGTTTTGCAGACGAACTTAACCAGGGTTTAATTTCATCTGTGGTGCAGGCTACTTTTCTGTGAAAATGGTGTATAAAAGGGTAAGGGGTTGGACCTCGGGGCGAAGCCTCCCCCTTTAAAAATGTTTTGAGTACCCCCCCCCCCAGGGGGGGGGTACAACTTCATGCTACAATTGGGTTAACTGGCCTGTGGCTGATGAATTTCTTAACCTTTTCATGCTGTTTGGCAAATTATATTTGGAAAGTAAAATGTTGAATCTTCGTCTTCCTAGAACTAAAACTGCTATGGGCCAGTCCACATTCATGTACGCTGCTGCCAAGGAATGGAATGACCTCCCAACAGACCATCGAAACTGCAGTAGTCTGAAAATTTTTAAGACTAAGCTTTTTAAATTTTTTACTGATTTAGATAAGACTGATCATAAATGTAGTATTTAGACTTTTTATCGTTTTTTTTCTTTTTTTATCATGTAATTTATTGATACTGATCATCGGTTTATACCAGCGTCTTCCTCCCGGACTTCGCTGATCGGTCTTTCAGTTTTAAATAAAGCTTTTATTATTATTATTATTATTATTATTATTATTAAATTGTTATTATGCCACCAGTTTGTAGGTTTTGGATCATTATACAGTTCTGGGAAACTGCCCACCTACCCCTCCCCTGAGCCAACATTAACACTTAATTCTTACTTGGGGCAAAATGTTGGCTTAAGTGAGGGGTAGGTGGGCAGTTTCCCAGAAGCGTATAAACAGTGAGCCTATGTTTTATCCATTTAGAGAGATCACTATAAAGACAAGTCAGACAGACTCAACACACAGCTCAACTTTATCCTTGGGGCTGATGATAGGAGACTAGTCGATATAGACTCAGTTCTCATGGAAAACAGGTTTGTGCGACAGTTTGGTAACACGTTTTGGAAGTTGTGGTCATCACTACAACTTGTAAATATATAAAACTGTTCTATTGAGGCCTTGAACTGCTGTTTAAAAAGTAAAAACTAAAATCTAAGCTTTCGCCGATCAATGGCATCATCAGGGATGAGAACATATTCCGCGCGCGCTATATATAACTTGTGACGTGGTAAAACTATCCATGTCACGTAGAGTAAGCTTAAAATGACAGTTCCATCAAATCCGAATTTCTATATAAAGCTTAAACGCTAAAACACGTTTAAGTGTTGTCTAGTTGTAAACCAGGGCTGCAGATCGTTGGTATCCGGTCACCTCCTCACTAAACTATCATTCTCCCCACCAACTAAAGTGACACCAAGAAGTAGACTTGCCAACGAAACACAGTCTTAACTCACCTAGGATTACTGAGTCAAGATCTCAGACGATAAGCCCTGTCCGTCCATCATAAAACCAGAAGATTGTTACCAAAAATGTATGCCCAGGATCCTTGACTCGCTCCCCATCTTCATGCGGCTCTGCCGCCAAGAAACTACGTAACAGCCGGTTTCGCTACTTGTCTACTTCGCTACGTTCGAGTTCGCTACATGTTCGCTACTAACATGCCGAGTTCGTTACTTACTTTATTCTGTCCTAATTCCACGATCTTGTAGAACGAACATCTTGTTCATGTTGTTTGACCTATTACCAGGCCCAAAAAGTGAATCGAATGGTGAACAAACAGAAGGGATTGACGATATTTGCCGTCAACACGAAAATCACTCAACAAGTTTAGAATCAAGTTTGCTTGTGAAACGCAACCTCGCAACGATCACAAAAATCATCGTAGCAGTTAAAACTAGTAGGCAATTTGCATTTTATCAGGTTATTAAACTGACTCCTAAAAACGGCTATCGTGCATTCATGCGTTGATTTGCAACACAACCGGGTCAATATATTCTCAGATATCTTCCTCTTACTCCTACTGCTGATCATTCTTATTACGAACGTCTAGAAGCTACCGATCGGTCACCGATCAAAAAGTAATAAATGGAACGAAGTTTTTTTTTTTGATTGCCGAAGTAAATATTATTAGCTTTCAAAAGTTTTATCTTTTTACGGCAACAGGGTTAACGCTGAATTTGGGAGTATAAATAAGAGATATTGCTTGTGGCTTATGGTTACAAGAGAATTTAAAACAGTGAATTAGCAGAGGCAGCGAACTCGGCATGTTGGTAGCGAACATGTAGCGAACTGGAACGTAGCGAACTAGACAAGTAGCGAAACCGGCGTAATACTCTCCCGCTAATCCTGCCAGCTTCCCTGGCAACACAGTTAGTGGCGAGTTAGTTGAAGGCGGTCGACTTTTTGTTGGCGAGTTGCTTAGTAGCGAGATGTTCTGGCCTCAGTTGTTCAAAAGCTGGATAGCGCTATCTACCGGATAAATCACTATCCTGTGCATAAGTATAAAGGAATCTAATTGCGCTATCGAGTGGATAGAGATTTATCCGGTGGATAGCGCTATCCACCTTTCGAGCAACCGGGGCCTGGTGGTAAAATGACCGTGAAACAGATCGTCTACTTCTTAGTCGTTTCTTTTCTGATTTACCTGTTTGTTGACTTCAACGACAGAGTGCTACTACGTCAATGTTGCAAATAAGAGAAAATTCTGTTAATGTCTGTATGTTAGAAAGCGATTCCATTAGTGATGAAGTATTTTAATGAAGCTGTCGTTTGAATTTTTCTCGATTTATTTTTCAACAAGGTATTTAAAGGAGCAAATTAAGCAACTTAAGGAAGAAAAGAGCATGGCGGTATCTGCTTTAGCTAGATACAAGGTGAGGCAAGCAGATGAATAGAAGAGTCTTCGAAATACTTTATATTATTACGAGACCTGATTTGTATATCTTGTTGCTTACCATTCTAGCTTTTTCGACTGGAAATTTTCTTTTTATTTTGAATGGTTTGAACCCTGGAGTTATGTTATAAGTACACTGTACAGTGGAACGTCGATATAACGAAGTGCCAAGGGACTGGCAAAATCTGTTCGCTCTAAAGACGTTTCGTTATATCAGGGCCCTTTACCATATATTTTACTATTACTAGGGTTTAAAAAATAGTTCGTTTTACCGAGCACTTCGTTATAATTATAGAGGTTCGTTACATTTTACATCGACGTTTCATTGTTTTCAACAACAACAGTTCATTCAATTTGCAAATAATTTACGACTATGTTACCCCCAATTGGCGGAGCTATTTTAGGTGGGCAAGTGTAGGTGGAATGTGATCATCTGGTCGAGTGTACTCGGACTGAAAAGAACTGTTATTCACAGTGACTGACGTTTCCATCTTTGCGGTTAAGTCATCATCATAAGGTGTACCGGTCATTTCTATACAAAATCGTTTTGATAAGAGTTGATTCAGTTGAGGTGTGAATATATAGTTTTCCCAACGCGGCTTAAAGAACGAGGAATATTCACCCAGAATGTTTTCTTTTTGATGCGCAAACTGTACTTGAAGTGATAGAAATTGCCGTTTCGTATGGAAACGACTTCGTATCTATACGACCGCTTTCCATCATAAGAGTTACCATGACGATGATGGCTACCGCAGTCACTGCCAACAACAGTCCTGATCATTCATGTAGGACTTGCTGTGCAATTTATTTTTTGGGAATGTTGTAATACCTGCCGATAGAAATCTGATTCAGATTTGACTTTTTTTTTTGTTCAGAACACTTTTGAGAAGCGGAAGAACAAGATTCTTCAAGCACAGTTTCCAGGATCTCCCGTCAACACCAATAAACACGGTAAATGTACGATACATAACTCAGTTCGCAGGCCATTTGCGAATTCCAAATACTGTCACTTTCAAAACGAGGTTAAGTGCAAAACCTTGCTTGTAAAAATGAGATTTATTAGCATGAGAATTAAAAAAAATCATTGTTATATTAGTCGCTTCGCATTTAGCCTCGCTCAAGCCGTAGCGACGACCGGAAATACGTGAGGGCGGCGTTTGATCGGGGGCGGGCGCTTAGTCGGTTTCGGCACTTATTCAAGTAAATACAATAATTGGCGACATTAACATAATGAAGCAGACAGCCGTGACACAGCCCCTTAAGTGACGTGTTACTCACGTCATTGATGACGTTAGCATGACGTCAATACATTTAAGGCCTAATGTTATCTCTCTTAAGAGTCTGTTACATTAAGCATCAAATGTTGTTACGTTTATAACTTTGTTGCATTTAATGTCATTTTACATTTAGGCCTTCAACAGCCCGTTTCAGGGCTGTTGAAGGGCCGTTTTCTTTTTTTTTTCTCGCCAATTTTTCGCCCGCACCCTACTATCTGAACGCCTGGAACAGGCTGGCAGGCTAGTGTCTAGATTATTGTTGTCTCGAAGTGCAGTATGGAACTGTTTTGGAAAGGCTATCTTTCTTTCATTGGTTATTACGCGATTGCTCTGGAAACTGGGTGAAAATTTCATCACCCAAAACAGTCCCAGAAAGCATTTCGATTCAACATCGATCCAGCCTTACGCACATTGTCAAATGGCTAATTGACGAGACAGCGACTCCCTGGGGAGGGGTGGGGGGGTAGTCCCATAAATGCCGGGTAGGTGTGTGTGCCGCCTACGGTCTTAAACCCTATTAAGGATGCGACAAACGATAATTTATACCCTATTTTAAGATTTTAAGCCCAAACCCGAAAAATGATACCTTATTCAAGGAAAAAACAAAAACTAATGCCCCATTCCCGCCAACTTGACATGATTAATTAGACTAGGGTTTGAAAAATGAAAAGCAGCAACAGTAAACTAGGATCTAGGATACAGGCTTTTACACAGAATTCAAATGAACTTTAACACGTCACGTAATTACACTAAACTTGTAATTGAAAAACGTACAGTAGACAGCTGTTATAAAGAAAACAAAATACACTTTAAACCGTGTTTAACTAAACACCTTTTAAACGTGCTTAAGCTTTGGTGTGATTGGCAACACACAAACCTTCGTTGACTCGCTTTCCTAATACTCTAAGAAATTGTTCATAATTATTTTCTTTCTCATCTAGCTGGGCATTTGCGCACTTGAATTATAACTGATACAATCTAGGTACCCTTTCTTTAAGGATCACACCAGGATCACAGCATCAACAAGGGCAAAAGTGATACCTTATTTAAGGATGGAGACGCTTAACAACCATACCCTATAGGGCGGCCTATACTGAACTGGCCTGTATATGGGATTACCCCTCCCCCGGGGACAGCGATGGCTGTCCAGATCAGAGCCTGCCTGCTTCTCTCCAGCGAATGAAAATATCCAAGAGAGCCCAGAGGTACCCCATTCTCTCCTGAAATATCATAATAGTTTGTGCCTTTTTCTTCAGCCATGCCTTCACTCATCTCTGATTTTGTGAGCCATCTAGCCCATCTTGGTTCCAGTTCAACGCCATCCACTGTGGCTGACTTACAGTTCTTAGCTAACTCGCTATCAGAAACTCTGTCGGAGAAGGACACCGCCCTTCAACATCTGAGAAGTGCTAACAAGTAAGTTTATGACAGGTGTAGAGCGTAAAATTACCGTAATATCATCAGGAAATGAACTTGAAAATTTCTGTTCGTAAAGGGCTACCAAGGAAAAGTCAACAGGCTAGTTTTAGAGTTAATTATCACCGAATATTCAGAACTGAGCCAGCCAATGAAGGTGCGCGACAAGCAATATTCACTGGCTTGGGATATACAAGTTTCAGTGATGAACAAATTAGACGATTTTGTTCGCAGTGTAGCGTGCGTAGCTGACGGGATTAGCGTGTGCTGTATTGTCAGTCAATTTGAAGTCCCTCGCTCTCTTCGCATGGCGCCGCCGCCAAAAAAGGTTCCCCAGGCCTAAGAATCCCGCCAGCTACGCAGGCGCAGTGCAAATGCAAGACGAACTTGGGAAGGGAAAGAACTCGGCCCCAGCCCTTTTTTCCGAGTGATCTTGCGCGAGTGCCGCCGGGGTCTGGGATGCTGGAGGTAGATCCGTTACTGCTTCACAGTCTAATTGAGTTTGTCGATGTTGTATCTCTTGCTAGGATCCTGGGCCATCGAGTTGCAGAACTTGAAAAGAAACTCAAGACGTTAGAAGTGTCGGGCTTGTGGTCCTTACAAGGTGAGCATCCACCGACAGTTTCCTTGACATGCATGACACGTTGTTTTTACCAGGTAATTCAGTTCTAACCAATATTTATGGTGATAAAGAAAGATGGTAAAATTGAAGTGATCTGCTTCTTCCCAATTGCTAGCCGTCGGTTATTTTGTGGATACAGTTGAACCTCTCTACAACAGCCACCTTGGGGACGAGAAAAGAAAGTGTCCAATGTAGAGAGGTTTTAAACAAGATTCACTGTATGGATTTTTTGTCCGCCGGGCGGTAAAAAGTGGCCGTTGTAGAAAGGTAGCCGTTGGCAGAGGTTCGACTGCATAATAATTCAGGGAAGCAAGGCTCCTCAGTTTTTATTTTCCTTCTTATTTCTTCCCGCTCGCTCTCTGCCCTCGTTCCTATCATTTCTCACTCGCGCTTCTCGCTCGTCTCCAGTACCCCGCTATTCAAGTCCGTTTTTGGCAAAATTATCCTGTGGAGGAGGCTGTGGAATGATGATCATGTCAAGAGCAAGAGACAAAGAAGGGGAAATCGTTATTTCCCTGCAGGACACATTAAACCTGTCATTCTGCTTTAATACCTATACAACTACACTGATTTAGTATAGAAAATTCTAAAACTCAGAGAAAAATTAGAGACAAAAAAAGCGAATATATCATCCGAATCGCTCGAACTTCATCAGCGTTGTGAAGTTATGCCAAACAGAAAAGTTGCTACGTATCCCCAAGAGAGGATTGTAAATTGTCGGTAGGTTCAGTCCCTCGTCCCTATTCAGTTCGACCGGTTCAGATGAAATTTTCGTTTTTTTGTTCAAATTTCTGCTCTGAGTTTTGGAATTTCTATACTATATGTCTTCGCCAGAGCTGGTGAAAAACATTATTTTTAAATATTGATTGTACACTTGCAGTAACGAGAGCCATAATGACCAGTACAGCTAGCTTGTTAGACCGTCTTCTATAAGTCGCTTCTATAACCTGTTTTTGGTAACCTTTCATTATCAGGTCATCGAGGCTATGGTTCTACAGAAGCAGATATGCTTAGTAAAGAAGTAGTTTACGACAGACTTGAAGCCTTGATTCCTGAAGAGGAGAGAAGATCGAATGGCAACAGCAAAAATTACGAAACTGTAGAACATGAAAACAGGCGAAGCGAACCAGACTCCCCATCGTCACCCGGTTGGGGCGGAGCACCCGGGAGTCCGGGCTTTGAATTGAGTTCCTATCAGGGCGAGGTCGAAGAGGGAGTATTGGTCAATGTGACCGGAAGCCCTATAGATACACTGGAAGAACTCGGCTGTGTTGAGTTAGATTATGTTGATTCGGATGAGGTAGATGATATTTTGCAGGAGCAAACTCCTATTCAAGTTCACAGTGGCAGTTCACAAGATGAAGAAGAACAACAAGAGGAGAAACCCTGTCGGGGGGAAGATGTAAAATCACCCGAAGAACATTCTACTGATGAAACGAGTGATTTTGAGAGATGCGAGGAATCAAATCACGTACAAGACAATGAGAATTCTCTGAAACTCACTTCCCTAGAAATACACTACCATACAGATAATACGCAGGACAATAACGAAGACCCAGATGAAAATGCTTTGTCCGACGTTCAACTTGCGGATTTACTGAAAACAATCAACAGTTCAGATTAGAAGTCATTTTCCTGGGTTTGCGGTGACCCTGAAATTGTTGCAAATTCAAATGATATTAGGCGGAATTATACTCTCAGCTATACCAAAATAATTCCTTGCCCTTTTATAAGTTATGGTTCGTGGATCTAATCCCACAATAACCACAAAACACGACTTGAGTCGTAGCGGCTCTTTTTAGACATTAAATTATTTATAGCATGAATTTCAGCCGTCTCCTCGATGCGCACATTTCCAAGAGACACGTCGTCTCCCGGGAGTGCGGCTGAAATTTTGGCGTTAGATTGAAAATCAGAGAATTTGCTGTTATACGTTTCCAGAGAGTCATGTCAATATTTGAAGGTTTGATCATTCGTTGTTATGTATTTGCCAGGCAAAAGCTATTGGTTGTAATAATTATGGCATCACAAAGAATGCTGACTGGAGGATTAAATTCAAACTAAATAACACCACCACATGTTCCCCGTATCATGAATGGTTCAGATGGACGTAAGAGAACTCAGTGAATTTGCTTAGACCATCTTCGGCTTTAGTCCAAAGCAGCAAGTTAGCAACCAAGAGGGAGACGGCAGAAGAAAGGGTACAAACTCAATAGCATTGATATTGATTTGAAGAAAAGCGCTTTTGTACGTGCCTATAATATATATGTTTAGTAAAATCCAACTAGTGGTCTATTATCAATGCTGCATTCTAATTGGTTGAGCTACTACCAGGCTATATGTTATAGCCCAATAGTAGCAAAAAGCGCCGGCTTTGAAACCAAAACAATGGCGGCTGAATCGCGTTTTGCTAGCTAAAGTTGTTTTGTCTCGATATTTTTTAGCCTGCAGAGCAGGCGTTTTTTAACGAAAACTCGGAGGTACATTGATCGTGGCCGCCATCTTGAAAAGCAACGGAAAAGACTAAGGGGGAGGGGCGGTGGAAGCGGGGAGGGGCGGGGAGGCGAGAGGAGAGACTTGAGTATTTGAGTACTTGAGAGGAGTATTTTTTCCTTCCCTCCCCCTCCCCCTCTCCTATTTTAAACCCATCAACCTCTCCCTTAAAATCAGTTTTTGACTCGTCCCAACTCTCTGGTAGTATTAACGTCCAAGATGGCGGGACAACGTTAAAACAATTCATGGATCGCGCTCCAAAATACGCCTGCTTTGTAGGCTATATTTTTGTCCAACTAGTTGGATTCTAAAAGTAGGTTGAGTTTGATCGTCCGGGTTAACGTAGTCCTGAATAGGACTGTTGTCGTTGACAGTGACTGACGTTTCGACAACCTGTGCGGTAGTCATCTTCAGAGTCAAAGTGAGTTGTATCACGTCAGTAGATGGTATTATATACTCTGGTTATTGATCTGATTGGTCAATAAAGTCAAGATGTTATTGGTCGTCTGTCAGTGAAGCCGCGATGTCATTGGCTATGAAGACTCGTAATCAGTAATTGGCGCGTTTCGATCCGTCTATTGTCACAGTTAAGCAGTCGTCTATTGTTAGTCAAATTGTCAGTTCTCCAGTCGATCTCTCGTAGTCAGTTTCGCTTCATCCCGTCAATAAGTCGTTTGTACGGCGCTGTACGCCTCATTACCAAACAGTAACATTACCGCTGTACGCCTCATTACCAAACAGTAACTTGACTACTGACGAACAGAGAGCTCTTAAACGACTGAAAACAGACCAGAACATAGTCATACTGCCCGCAGACAAAGGACGAGTGACTGTTGTTATGGACAAGACAAGCTACAACGACAAAATGGACTCGCTTGTTAACGACAAACAGACCTACGAAGTACTCAAACGAGACCCGACACCCGCACTGCAACGCAAACTTAACAACAAACTGCTTACACTGAAGAAAACCGACAAGATCGACTTTCGACGCTACAACAGACTGAGGTGTAGTGTTCCGCAGCCACCCAAGCTGTATGGACTACCAAAACTACATAAACCTAACATACCTATGCGGCCCATAGTTTCTTTCTGTGGGTCCCCGACCTACCAACTGTCTAAATACTTAACTAACGTACTGAAACCACTGACGGAGGAATCTAGACATAAACTACAGTCTACTGAGAACTTTATTGACGCCATTAAGACGATACAGATACCGGACGACCACAAACTAGTGTCCTTTGACGTGAAATCACTGTTCACCAGTATTCCACTTCAATTGGCTCTAGACTGTACTGAGAACGCTATTAAGAACTCTACTGCTGAACTACCACTACCTACAGACGACATCATGGACCTACTAAACCTCTGTTTAACTTCGACGTATTTTCAGTACAACGGGAAACACTACAAACAGTTACACGGTACAGCTATGGGCTCTCCAGTTTCTGTTGTTGTAGCAGAAATTGTCATGCAAAACATCGAGGAACAAGCCCTAGCTACCTACACGCGAACTATACCCATCTGGTTACGTTACGTTGACAACACATTCACCGCCGTACACAAAGACGGAATCGACGATTTCCACGAACACCTTAACAGACAGAACGCGGACATACAGTTCACCAAGGAGATCGAAGAAAATGGTAAGATACCTTTCCTAGACTGCTTGGTCACTCGCAACAACAACAAACTACAAACGACTGTTTACAGAAAACCGACACATACCGACCGATTACTAGACCAGTCTTCGTACAACCCGACCTCTCACAAGGCTACTACTATCCGGACTTTGACGAGGCGAGCGCAACTAGTTTGCGATTCACCTAACAGCCTACAAGACGAGACTGATTATCTTTACAACGTTTTTAGTAAGAACAATTACAACACGGACTTTGTTAGACGGAACACCCACAGCAACACTGACACTCAGACGAACGTCAACTCTGGCCCTGTTACGACAGCTACTGTACCGTACATCAGAGGTACCTCTGAAACTATTGCACGTATATTACAACCTTACAATATACGTGTTGCACACAAACCCATAACCACTCTACGACGCCTGCTTACTAATGTCAAGGACAAAGACAAACCGGAGGACAGACAGGGAGCAGTATACAAGATCAAATGCTGCGACTGCCAGGCTTCTTACATTGGTGAGACCGGCAGAAACCTTAGCACGCGACTGACCGAACACAAACGAGCAACGAGGAATGGTGACGTCAACAATCACATTGCTGAGCATCATTTACAGACGAAACATCAAATTGACTGGGACTCTGCGACATGTATAACGTATTCTACAGACTACCATCAACGTCTTACTTTGGAAAGCTGGTTCACTAACTTAGAACAGACGCCACTGAATCGTAGCCAACAGTTACCAGCGCCGTACAAACGACTTATTGACGGGATGAAGCGAAACTAACTACGAGAGATCGACTGGAGAACTGACAATTTGACTAACAATAGACGACTGCTTAACTGTGACAATAGACGGATCGAAACGCGCCAATTACTGATTACGAGTCTTCATAGCCAATGACATCGCGGCTTCACTGACAGACGACCAATAACATCTTGACTTTATTGACCAATCAGATCAATAACCAGAGTATATAATACCATCTACTGACGTGATACAACTCACTTTGACTCTGAAGATGACTACCGCACAGGTTGTCGAAACGTCAGTCACTGTCAACGACAACAGTCCTATTCAGGACTACGTTAACCCGGACGATCAAACTCAACCTACTTTTGAAATGACTCCTGGGTTCAAACCTTTCATAGTTGGATTCTACTAAAACAATTATTCCTCTCGCCCTCATGGACTCTGAGTCAATAGCCCATTCGGCCTTCGGCCTCATGGGCTATTGACTCGGAGCCCATTCGAGCTCGAGGAATAATCGTTATTTATATTTCTCTGCCGTGCTCTGCAAGACAACGACCTTCTCCCCTTGAAGTATCACTAGGCTTGTAATTGAAGGATATTTCAATCTTAGTTGACAAACTTCATGCATTTGCTGCTGTTTGTCTCCTAAGTGGTACAGTACTGGCCTGGTTCCTAGGCCTCTTTATTCCGCGCGGCCTATGCGTTTCGGGTCACGTGGTCCGAACGAGTGTGTGAGTTTGTCTTCCCTCTGTTCGTCGGTCATCATTAGATCCCATCAACCGTAGCCCCTTCGGACAGCCCATGAAACTTACACAACCTAGTTTTCGCCTTTACCAATATAATTAGGGTTAAGAGCAATTCTCTGTAAGAATCAAGCAAAGTGGGAAATGAAAAATTTTGACCTCCCCTCAAATTTTGCATGCAATTAGATATTGTGGGGGGATGTCTAAAAATGCACTTTGTTTGGGTTGCTACTTTATTGTTGTCATGGTAACACCAATTGTTTGTTGGTGGCAAAATATCTAATATTTAACTCAGAAACTGTTGTAAAAAGTGCAAAATGTGTAGCTCTGTTTCTCCAGTCCATTAAAACGCTACAACCCAAGACTTTAAGCAGATATAATACCATCATTCTAGTTTACATTTGTGTATATTGCTCTTTATTATATCAAATTTGCGTGTCATAAACGGTTAATCAACTACATAGAGTTTCGGCCATTTGAGTTGATGGCTAAAATATGGTTATCCTTTCCCTGAATTTCTCCAAAAGTACGGCAGTTCCAGAGCTAAAACTAAGCAGGCAGTTTACACACATATCCTAGTTACTAAGTCTGTAAAAATCTCTGCGGGCCGGGCTCTTCTGTTTGCAAAGGCAATTAACGAACAAACGCCAAATTTCAGTTTTTGTATATTTCATCGCAGTTGACAATCTATCTACTAGCCAACAAAATTTCTAAAACACTGAAACTACCTTCAGTATAAAAGAATATTATGTACTGAGTCATTTGATGATCAAAAAATTATTACTGGCCTTCAGTTTTCTAAACAATATCGATCAAAATAAGGCTTACTTTATGGTTTTCTCTACTTCACCGCTTGAAGCGCAGCATTTAAATTCAACGAACACTCGGTTTCTCGAACTATTCTCATGTGTCTGGTTGTGCTGTTTCCCATTGTAAACCATTGTAAGTCTCCTCAGTAACTTACAGCAAGTTATTAAGTGATACAGAAGCCGATACAGAAGTCATACACAAGTCCTTGGCAAGCCAAACCACATCTTGTAAACACGCACGCTTCCACTTCGCATTTGCGGCGTATTTCTTCATTAGATGCCATCAGTCGCTTCAGAGAGAGTTAAACCTCATTAGGTTTTAGTCATTAAGCCAAGCATTGGAATTATCTACGTATTAAAATCCAAAATCTCGAGTCGAGAAGCTCAGAAAGCTGAGCTAGTGGTCACTCTTTGACATTCCCGTGAACATGCAACCTGTCCTGGTCAGCGGTGTTAATCGCGCAACATAAACAATTTCCGGGAATTTCCGGTCATTTCCGGTAATATTCTTCTCCCCTCACTTCCCGGAGATGATGGGGAAAAAGGATCGCCTGATCAAAGGTTGCATGCAGGGTCAGACGAAATTTTTCCTTCTCAGTGAATGTAATCGTAATTTTTCTACCTATTTGCAAACTTACGGGCTTAGCAAATTTCGAAAAGATATTACCAATGGAGTTGCATGCTGACTTCCTACCGTCTGCCGTGCAGGTAAGTTCATTTTATTTTCTGCACTCTTCTGTTAAATACTAGGGGGGACCCATCAAGTAACTCCTATGGCCGCTCACCATAGGATTTGAAACATGTTGTACCAACACAAATTCGTAACTTGTACTTTGAAATGCAGTAATTAGAAAATCTGGAACACCGGAATGTTGGGAACATGGACTTGAGATATTTAAATATATTTTAATATAGAAGAAATCTTTTTTTTACAGAAATCGGCTTTCGGATTCGTACATACATACACTTGCAAGCTAGTTTTCTGTGGAATTTTTTGTAGCTAAAAGCAAGGCAGGTCACTGTTTCCTGGCCCTTGAATATCATGATAACATGAGGAGCATATTGTTTTGTAAGGGCTTCCGTACCTTCTTTAGGAGTTTTCGATTTTACACTAGTTGTCGACGCAAGTAGCTTCAGAATTTCTTTTCTCCCTGTTGTTTCCTGACACGACTGACTGTCCCTGGGTTCTGGCTACAGCAAAGTACTTTAAACGTATACCTGTACTTCAAGTCTCTAGCTTTCGTTATTCGGTATTAGGTGAATGATTTTATTACAACTGATGTTAAATTATCAATCTCAGTACACATTGCGCTGAAATTATATTGCTTTTATACATTCTCTTATACTCTTATTCTAGCTATATTTCGCATGCGTGGCCGGCGTAAAAGGGATTGAAGCGGGGGGAGGAATTTATGCAAGCGTGATCCAATAGAAACTCCGTGCAGGCTTAGCTACATATCCTAACTTCAGAGAAAGTAGAGGGGTCAGCATTCAAATCAAGGAAAACGAGGAAAAGGTGAGAATGTATCTGCAAAGTGTCCAAACAGTATGTACCGCAAGAAGACAAGCCGTCCAAGTAAAGTGTCATTTTGTAAAAGGCTTTGTGAACAATTTACAACCCAAATAGTGACTAAAAAGGAATAGCCATCTACTGGCAGTTGAAACCTCTAACGGAGAGTGGAGACAAAATTAGTGTTGCTAGCCATACACAAGCTGAGAAATTACAGTCTCTCAAATAACTTCCAGTCTATGTTCCCTAAATTTCCTTGTGGAAATTTTTGTTTTCCCACCTAGTACTTTAATTTACAGAAGAGTGAAGAAAATAAAACGAACTTTATTACCGGCACGTCAAAGGAAGTCAACTTCATCGGTAATACCTTTCCAACATTTGCTGAGCCCGTAAGTTTGTAGATAGGTACAAACATCACGATTACTTTCACTAAGAAAGCATAATTTGGTTTCACTCTCTGAGCAAGGTAGGGATGTAACCTTCGATCAGGCGGTCCTTTTTCCCATTATCTCCAGGAGGCGAAGGGAAAAGGATTTTATTTCTACCGGAAATTGTTCATGTTGCATTGATTAACACCGCTGACCAGGACAGGTTGCATGTTCACAGAGATGTCAACAAGTGTCTTTTTCAGCTTTCTAAGCTCGGTTTTCGACTTGAAGTTTCGGATTTTATCAAATACGTTTGCAATTCCTATTTTGGGCTTAATGACTAAACCCTAATGAGGTTTAACTCTCTCTGGAGCGACTGATGGCATCTAATGAAGAAATACGGCGTAAATGCAAAGTGGAAGCGTGCGTGTTTACAAGATGTGGTTTGGCTTGCCAAGGACTTGTGTATGACTTCTGTATCGGCTTCTGTATCACTTTACAACTTGCTGTAAGTGACTGAGGAGACTTACAATGGTTTACAATGGGAAACAGCACAACCGGACACATGAGAATGGTTCGAGAAACCGAGTGTTCGTTGAATGTAAATGCTACGCTTCAAGTGGTGAAGTAGAGAAAGCCATAAAGTAAGCCTTATTTTGATCGATATTGTTTAGAAAACTGAAGGCCAGTAATAATTTTTTGATCATCAAATGACTCAGTACATAATATTCTTTTATACTGAAGGTAGTTTCAGTGTTTTAGAAATTTTGTTGGCTAGTAGATAGATTGTCAACTGCGATGAAATATACAAAAACTGAAATTTGGCGTTTGTTCGTTAATTGCCTTTGCAAACAGAAGAGCCCGGCCCGCAGAGATTTTTACAGACTTAGTAACTAGGATATGTGTGTAAACTGCCTGCTTAGTTTTAGCTCTGGAACTGCCGTACTTTTGGAGAAATTCAGGGAAAGGATAACCATATTTTAGCCATCAACTCAAATGGCCGAAACTCTATGTAGTTGATTAACCGTTTATGACACGCAAATTTGATATAATAAAGAGCAATATACACAAATGTAAACTAGAATGATGGTATTATATCTGCTTAAAGTCTTGGGTTGTAGCGTTTTAATGGACTGGAGAAACAGAGCTACACATTTTGCACTTTTTACAACAGTTTCTGAGTTAAATATTAGATATTTTGCCACCAACAAACAATTGGTGTTACCATGACAACAATAAAGTAGCAACCCAAACAAAGTGCATTTTTAGACATCCCCCCACAATATCTAATTGCATGCAAAATTTGAGGGGAGGTCAAAATTTTTCATTTCCCACTTTGCTTGATTCTTACAGAGAATTGCTCTTAAGCACTGTTTCGAACTGGTTAGGTTCTTTTTTGGGGGTTGGGGTTGATGCTATATGTAGTTAAACTATTTCACTACCATCGAGTAAATCCTCAGTGGTCTAGTGGTTAGCGTACGTAGTATACCTACTGTCTTTCGTATCATTTTTTATTTCTTTCAAATGAAGAGACTTGCACTTTCATGAACATTTCCAGCTTGAAATATCATCTAAATGTGATATAAAAGCAGAAAACAGTTCTATGTTGAGTAAATTTCATGAGGGGAGAAAGGAGCTACGGCCGATGGGATCTAATTCTGACCCTGTTCGTCTCGGATACGTCTCCAAGACGCATTGGGTTAGAAAGAGAAAGTCTAAGGAGATGGGCAAACTCCATACGAGGGACAGCCGGTAAGGAAAGACGCGAAAAGTTTGTGATGTGATAGTTGCGAATACTCAGGGTGGACACCGCGGGAATACGTTTTGTGACGTCACAGTACCTGGTCAGCGGTATCTGAGTTCGTTCGATATCTTTCTTGTACTTCGCAGCCAAATGTTCGCAGCTAAATGTGTTTATAAACGTTGATGTCGGTTTCATCGCATATCGTGGAGTTTAACGAGCAGTCTTCGCTTTTCTGAGAATAGCTTTCTTTAATAGATCGTGAACCGAGCTAAAGAACTAGTAAATACAGACGACGCGAAGTAAGCTTAACTTCGTGTAGCGTTGCGTCGAGTCAGTTTGAATTGCCTTCCGAAAAATGTACCAGAAGCTACCATGGACAGCCAGAACAGCAGAAGATTTTGAACACTGGCAAGGTTTTTGAGAGTAGCATCGCGTTCATAATATGCGATAGAGGTAAGCCACTTTTTGAGAATTTATCAATAACTTTATTTAAGGCGCTAAGCGTAATTAGCTCAGCTGCCGTTTTCATCATCATCTTACAAACAACCCTGATATTTTGTCATAAGTTAGTTGTAAGCTTTGATAAACTTTAAAAATCTGCAGTTTCGTTACCGTGCCTTTGTCTTTTTGGTTTAGCCATCATCTTCTTTTTCTCATGGTTGAATAAAGACAAACAGTTCATTAACCACAACATGAGTTCAGTAAACATATAAACTGGGCATGTTAAGAACGAAAAAATGACTACACATGGATTCAATGACCACATATCAGTTCAATGATCAAGCCAGTAGCTTAGGGTTCCAGGTTCTATTTTTATTTCTAAGGGTAGTAACAGTGGTGTTTATTTCCCTTGGAAAGGAGGGGGGACCATACGGTAGTCATTCAAAAATTAGTCCATTTTAATTGCTTGTTATTCATGCCAACATTGTCCTGTGATCAGCTTATTAATAATTAAACCATTTCCTCCTCATGGAGCTAACAAAAGGTGTATAAATAATTGCCTGTCCATATCTATTGTTCAATGTCAATTTCACCTTGACAATTCGATAATTTCTTTATCACTGTGCTTCCATCCTGCTTGTACTTCCAATAATTACACTTAGAATTTACTATGACTCTCCCAATTCCAAGCTTCTGGATGGTTCATGCCTTGTTTGTTTTTTTTTTAGAATGTGGTTAGGGCAAATGATGTTGCATATACAACAATTTTGCTTTTACTTTTAATAGAATGGGGTTGGGGTAATGGTCTTGTACAGGAGGTTGTTAGATGTTAGTGATTTATCAGTTTTAACTTTTTTTATTCTTTAACTATATTTATCAACTTAAAGTTTAGTTTAATATTTATTTTGCCTTACAGATAGTTGCAAAAGAGATGCAAAGCAAAGTGGAGAGCATATCTGCACCTTTATGAGTAGCAGTAGAAAATACATCTATTCTCAAAAAGAGAGAATAGATGTAATATATAAGAAATAAACATATTACTTTTATTTCTTTTTCTTTTTCTACTATTTCTATAAACTTCCAGTCATGCTTTTTGTTTTGTCGATATTAACTTATGATTTTGCTTAAATCATCAACTTGTTGTTCGAATGTTGGTTCTGTTAAATGAACTGACGGCCCATTAGAGTTGTGGCTTTTAAATGAAATATTTGTTTACCAATGGAATTCTTATGTCTTTACCTGAGAAGTAGTGTTAATCAATAAAATTAATATGAGTTTTGCACATGATTAAGTTATTATCAATTCAGGAGAGGGTGAGTGGTTGGGGACAATCCTTTGTATGCCCTCCCCTTCCCATACAGTGCAGTGTTGATCACATGGGTATGCGAAGTTGTGTCATTCTACCTTACAACTTCAGTGTGAAAGGACGTCAAAACCTTTTTTGAACTTCCTCCCCTGGCCTTGTCCTTTTATTTGGCCATTTGTGCCCTCACCTTTACTGGGCTGAATATTTTTATGTAGCCAATATGGTGAAAGTACTCTTCATAAACTTGTTTACTACACAAGTTACATGATTCTGTTTATTACAATTCAAGCAGCCTTGGGCATTTTCCATAGCCATTTCCACCCATATGACATGTGTCTTAATTGCCCAGTAAACAGAGCTCAGCCAATGCAGTATCCCAGTTTTTAGTGATATAAACAAGGGAAAGACGTAAGTAGCATACACGCTTAACTACATGTTACAAAACATATGTACATGTAGTTTTTTTGTTATTCCCTTAATAATACTGAGCAATAAAGAAAATACAGAGGGTATGTAACAGGTGTTTTAAAAGCATGGGACCAAACTGGCCCTCTTTGATCATCCAGTAGTTTAAACTCTGCTGATGGGACACGAATGGAATGTGTCAAGAGTCCCTTGTGTTTGTAATACATGTAAGTAGCCTAATCTCTAAACCAGTATGTCAGGAAATTTATTAATCATGTGAGGATAATTTTTCTTATTCCACTGTTTATGACTAGCTCTGGCTCTGGCACTTTGGTTGGTTCCACATGCATAAGACAAAGTGTGTTTTCTCCTTCAGAAGCCTGAGAATGATAATTGAATAATTTAAGCTTGGTTTTATAACAACTGTGTAGGACAATAAAGTTCTATGCAGAATTTCGTAATATACTACTGTGATTCTTTGCCCAATCTAGTATGTCAGGAAATTTCTAATTATGTGAGGATATTTTTGCACATACTGCTTTTTGTGGATCTGGTGTATAATTGGTTTGTTCCACATGCACATTTACATTTGTTTCCTCTTCAGATGTTCTTGTACTATGCTTTTTTACCACCTTTACTTTTATTCCTTTTGTTTTTTTTCTAAATTCAGCATCTTATGTTATTTTTAATAAAACATTCACTCCATACAAATCTCTTGGTTGCCACTGTATTCATAACCAGAGGACCATCAGCCTTCTCTGCTTCACATCAATTCAGGCACAAATGGGTGGACAGCATTAATGGCAATTACAGAAACATTTTTTTTGCAACAAAAACTCCCTTGGTTATCACAAAACTAACAAATTATATTATTGGTAATTTAAGTGAATAATCCTGTCCCAGACCATTAACTTATAAATTGTCAATAAGAAATATTTACATGCTCACTTATAATGTTTACTGCATTCATAACAATGGATAATAATTTTATTATTTCAAACTTTGATAACACAAAAAGAATTTCAAAACAACTTTGTAAATAACTTTCAAACTTTGTATTATCAATATTACAGAGAAAAGGATTTCCTGAAAAGTAGATAAATAACGCATTGAAATACCGTAAATCCTCTATTAAGCCCCCCCTCTCAAATAAGCCCCCTCCCTCTAATAAGCCCCCCCTTTTCAGGGGAAGAAAGTTAATAAGCCCCCCCTCTCTATTAAGCCCCCCCCTTCCCACCCCCAATTATTCTTCACTAATAAATGATAGGCTGTATTAATCAATCACGACCGCAAAACTCCATGTGGACTGATCCAGGATGGTTTATTACCAACTGGAAGTTCGGATTTCATTCTGATCCTCGGCTGCATGACTTAAAACTTCTTGTGATTGAGCTTTTCCACTTTGTATTCTAGTTCTTTATGGAGAACTGATACCATCGTCGTTTCTAAATTAAATAAGCCCCCCCCTCTCAAATAAGCCCCCCGTCTCTATTAAGCCCCCCCTCAAATGGGCTTGAAATAAATAAGCCCCCCGGGGGGCTTAATAGAGGATTTACGGTACTTATCCTTTATACATAAACCAGAATTAGGGTTTCATGACAGATTTCCTTCACTCAGTACAGCATCAAACAAATCAGATCACATTTACACATTTAGAAAATAGATATAACACATGTGGAACTGACTTTTTTGTGGAATGATCTTCCTATTGATTGGAACGATCTGACCATAGAACGAAATGACCGTAACTGTGGTCAGGAAAACCCACCTCCGTGACAGTGTGATCTTGTTTACGCTTTTTTGTCACAATCTTTTCGGCTTTTTCCTCATTTGGGCCAGTTGTTTAACATCTTTGGCGCTTCAATTCTGCAGCAAAGTACCAGCTTCATATAAAGTTTGAAATAGCTTGCACGGGATGGTACGAACGTGCAACTTCGCAGTGTGTCAACAAGTTGAAGGGCAGGAACACCTGCGGTCGTCTTGTCTTCGTATCGAATCAATGTGTCGCTGGTATACCACTTCAAACGGCTCCAGCTCACCAGCTCTTGATACTTGAAGATTGGTGTGTCTTAGGGGACCGCTACAGCCCTCGGAAAGGTGCCTGTTTTTGGCCTTTGCACACAACATCGGCACAACATCGATCAACGTTTCACGAAGACTATCGCGCCGCGAAACTTTCAAAAAATTCACATGCTGTGCAACCTCAGTTTAACCCGTGCACAAGATAAAATATGGAATACGAATAATAGAAACGATAGGCGAAGTTCAGGAGCTAAGTTTTCAGTTTTCGCTCTAAGTTTTGGGGTTTTTTATCGCCTACGGGGCTCGCGTTGAAATCGTTGAAATCGCGCCTTCAAAAACGTATTCCCGCGGTGTCCTCAGGGTGACTGTTTACAAGTTTATTTCCGAATCGTCATTTAGCTGCGATTATACTACATTGCCAAATTTCTGTCTAAACGCACAAAGCAGGAAAGTACTGTAGTTCTATTTTCTGCAGAAGCCCAAAGGCTGTAACAAGCGCTTCTTAGTTTTTTTTTTTAACTGCCTAAAATCAGCTCACTGACTGAAGTAACGTTATATAATAAGCAGTTCTATCAACTATACGTTTACAGATTTACTACTAGAATTGAAACATTTTGACATTAAAAAGTTAATCATTTTAAGCGGCGAATTCTGTGGCCATTCTTGATGCTTTCTGATCTGTGAACACAGAAGGGGCGAATAGAGAAAGGGATGACCAAGGCGATGGGGCAGGGACATTTTCCCAGCTTCTATTGCCCAACAAGCGAGATAGCGGTCCACAATCCCGACGCTTTAATAGTTTAGCCTGCACATAGCTCATTTTGTTTGGTTTTGTCGGACGTGAGCACGCCTTAGTCCAACTTGTCACTTAAAATTCTCAACAACATAAATCACTGGAACTAGTCTCCTTAAATTTCAAAAATAATTCATAATTAATTGTATGTTGATTGATTTAGCTGGCTCCTCCTCTAGCGTCCCTTGGATAGTACTCTGCTAAAATAGACTGGGGGATACGCTTCAACATCTCTTTGGGGAAAATTCGTAGCAGGGACCAGCCGATGTCGAGTGACTCAAACACAGAACGGTTTTCGTAGGTGCCTACATGGAGACAAAAACGTATAAAATGTTGAGGATCTTGCCTTTTAAAACCGACAGCTCAGAACACTAAACGAGTTTAGTCTAAGAAGCGTATTCAATTTTTAAACCGGACGGTCAAGGACTTTACACTTAGGCTATGGTTGTTTACCATTTAAATGGGCAAACCAGTCGGTTCACGGTTAGGGCAAATGGTGCGCAAAATTCAGGACTGGTAAATTTTGTTGCGGAATCGCACTTACCATTTGTACAAAGCAGTTCCATTTACCGCAAAACGACCGCGAAGGCCTAAAAATGGTATCAAAGATTGCTTTGAAGAAATGGGACACGAAATTTCCGTTTGGAATATTCCGTCCGGAATAACAGGACTACCTTTTCAGATCTTCGTTGCTCCCAGACATTTTCCGATGGAAAGAGCTAAAAAGTGGTGTTCCATTTACTTTCCAACCAGTAAATGGTAAACAACCAACGTCTACGAAAACCTGTTCACACTGCTCTAAAGAGTGGCACAGAACCCTTTCCGAAAAATGACGACCCTGGGCGCAGCGCAGCTTCGCGCCGTTACAGAAATCGCGCCGAAATCACCGTTCTTATGTGTGAAGAGAAGCCCTATGTGGTATGGTTTTCGTCTGGGCGCAAGAGCTAGCCTTAAAATCCAGATTCTCGACGTTAACTCGTGGAGTTTCGTACATCAGTTCTCGTTATATTACCATAGCACCAGAACAAAATGTTTCTGACAAGAAAGACGAAGTCCAATAAAAATTGTATATTTCTGAGTCAAGACTGAAGGTGGAGCAAAATAATACTCTTGGCTTCTCTGCATTACAGGTCGCGCGCTCGCCTCTCTGCGGTCGTCTGCCACGCACTTCTATCGAGGGGAGAGGATGGGGGGTTATTATACCATCCCCTCGTCTACTTCCCCCCCCCCCCCCTCCCCGAACTTGTAGCCTGAGAAAACAGCCCTTATTTCGCGACGCCACCACTGGTTTCCCGCGAAATGACGTCTGAGAAACTTGGCAGAAATTCAATACTAATGACGCAATACTATCCAGATCTGGGTAGTGTTTCTTTTTTACAGAAAGTATGCTTCAACCAATCAGAAGCACGCTACCCAGAGGGAAACCAGCGTCGCAAAACAGCGACTGCGTTTTTCTCAGGCTTTTGAACTTGAGGTTTGCTTGGCCGCTGAAATGCGATGGATTTGATAGTATGAGTGGATACTGCATTACCTTGTGAAATAAAATTCTTTTCGAACTTTGACAGAAACTCTAAATACAACAAGTCTTCGGAAGTGAGAGCCTCTTCTCCGACCACAGCTTTCATAGCCTGTACATCTTTGCCGATGGCGTAGTTAGCATACTGAAAATACAATAGGAGAGTTAATTTTGTATGTTCAGCGTACATAAGTTCATAAGTGGGAAATTTTAATTTTTCGTTTTTAAGATTGTGCCATATTGCTTCTTGAATAGACTTGAGACAAAAGCTTGCCAAAATTGTTAAACGTTTGAAAATTCACTCTTCGTCTGTGAGTTAAAGTATAACGATTTAGCCGACGTATGAGCTTCGTCGTGCATTCTTGGCAACCAATGGCTGAAGCGCTTTCATAGAGTCTCTGCATGATTGCGCGTAATAAGGCAGATCTACGAACTTTGTTGGACTGGAAGTAAATGTCCCAAGAACAATAGGCATTCTGCGCGATGTTATTTTTTAGGTAAGATAAAAGAAAGCTCTATGTTTGAAATAAGGGGGAAAAAACCTCCAGAAGTTAGGTTCACATTATACGCGTAATCACCATTACCTCCGACAAAGCGGGAAAGAGAAAAAAAAAAAACATTTTGAATTTTGAGCAAAAAATTAATTTAAACTGAAACAAAGTAAAGTTAAATAAAAGTGAACGTTGATAATGAGGTTTCAATTTGGTAAAAGTTTCACTGAAGACTGGATTCCCAGAGCTACATCAGACACAGTATTATGCATACCAGTTGGTTAGAAACATCAGCGTGATCTTTTCTTGTCATGCCTTCACCAATAGCAGACTTCATCAATCGAGACAATGAAGGTAGCACGTTGATTGGAGGATAGACCTAGAGAAAAAATTGCCACTTAATCAGCGAAAGTCAAGAAGTCGTTTTAGTTCCTTTTCCATGAATTTTTGTACATGTTTATGGGACGAATTACGAAACCATGATGGCTTGCACACGACAAACTGCCTTTTGGCGTTTTTCAAACCCTTCAATCGCACGGTCAATAGATCGTAGCTTGCATCTCCCTTGAGCTACCACTCAAAATTCCAGCTTCTTAATCTCAGTCTTTACCGTGGTCAATTTACCACCTGATGGTATTTTTGCTTCATCTTTTCAACCTTTGTTACATTGTTACACGCCAGATTGGGAGTCAATAGAGAAGAGAGGTGTGACGTCACAAAAATTCAAATCTGTGAAATTATGGGATTGGTTAGCATATTCAAAAAGAACAAGATGAAAAACGTCCCCTTGCCAAAAATCAGCTTGTTAGTGGAAATTGGCGGGGAGATACAAGCACATTTATCCTCTTATAACTCCATAAAATTCAACCTCGTTCCCAGGGTTCTCTCCTACCCACCCTCCGTAGGGCGGGTAGGAGAGAACCCTGGGAACGAGGTTGCATAAAATTACTTCTTAACTTAGCTGGGATCCTAACGTTTATGATCCGGGCCTATTTTAAAAGGAGCCATATGGAGTCACCGCAGCATAGCAATGCGTATATCTCCCCGCTAATTTGTACTAACAGGCTGATTTTCAGCAAGTGAATATTTTTCATCTTGTTCTTTCTGGATATGTCAATCTATCCCATAATTTCACAAACCTAGTTTTTGTGAAGTCGTCATCTATTGTAACCATCCTTTAAACAGGCCCCCTTTTCCAGTCTCCGATATCAAAATACTAAAAGGCACGTGCGTTGGTACTGTTACGGAGTGAAGTTTCATACTGACGCATATGAATGAACTTACTATACCTGTCTGTTATGTAGCTGACGATCGACGTAGATCTGTCCTTCTGTAATATATCCAGTTAAATCTGGGATAGGATGGGTGATATCTAAAAATAGCAACACGAAATCACAGAATAGTTCAAATATCAGTCTGATACAGGGTCGTAGGATCGTGGTTAGATCGGAAGCAGTTTGCGGAGAGATTTGACAAAACGGCATGTTGCATGATATTTTCTCATCAGACAATGGGGCAATTCTTATGTGACCATTACGCATTTCTACTTATACAGCGGCCATATTGAATAAATATATTATAACGGCTAACTGGATGCCCGGGGTGGGGAGGGGTGGGGTAGGGGGGAATGAATTTCCATAAAACGCGCTCATTTCTTGAAAGGCTATTTTTGTGCCGTGCCTTGGGGCAAATATGACTCTGTGAGTTAAAAGGCGAGTTAACTCTTATTTTTCAGGAAAACGACAGTCATTGCATAACCCAGATACGTCACAAGGATTGTATTTCCTTATTGGAATCCTTTTTTAAACAAAATTTACAAGTAGTTTTCCAAAAAAGGTGCGCGTTTGAGAAATTAAATAAACTTTTGCCCCTTAGGCATACCATGATAGTCTCTAAAACGTATTTCTTTGACATGGTCACCGCATCGATAAAAAGACCCATTGCTCCGTTGGGTAACATGACAATTACCATCTATGATGTGAAGTATATGAAATAATTCATATTTGAACTGCGGTTGTAGATGAAAGTAAAGAATGATCATCGCCGTGAATTTTCCAATTGAAGCAACTGGAAAGAAGAAGCCTGTCATATACTTCACATCATTTCACTCCTCACGGGAGACATGAACTCAATAAATTGACCTCGCTCCCAATGTGTGGCTTCATAGCTCAGTTGGTAGAGCAACGCACCGGCAACGCGGAGGTCATGAGTTCGAATCCCGTTGAAGCCCTGAATTTTTTTTAATTTTTTTTTTTCAGGCTTCTTCTTTCCAATTGCTTAAATTGGAAAATTCACTGCGATGATCATTCTTTACTTTCAATTACCATCTATCATAGCTTACTGCGCAACATGCTAAATACTGTTGCTGTTACTGTTGTAAAATCCACCGTGGCTATGGGTAAATCGGCTTTACACGCGTACAGGGACAATTAACTTCTCTTCGAGAAAATTTACTGTCAACTAACTTACTTCTGAGCAATACAACGTAAAGCAATAACTGCTTACCATCGTTAGGCATGGTTAAAATCGGGATTTGAGTAATGGAGCCATTTCTTCCCTCCACACGTCCAGCACGCTATAAAATGATCAGAATTATCGTTCGTTTAGTACAAAAGATGCAAATCTGCACTGGACAAACATACACGCATAATCTTCGATGGTAAAAAGGGACTTGTGGCATTGGAAACGTAGATTAAAAGGACCTCAAAGTCATCGGTAATACTATGAAGAAGAGTCCCCATGTACAAAATAGTTTTATAACATAGCGCGCGTGCTTGCCCTATATAAGTCCTATTGAGCCGCTATGAACAAAATCTTTATTTATGCACGCCCGTGCGTAAATAAGATGACGTAAGCAATTTTTTCACATGGCTGCAGAGTTTCTGTCCTGTTAAGCTGCAGTGCAGTTTTCCTTCGCCTTAAGACATGGAAGAAACCAGCGACGAGCTGCCCAATTTTTCTATCGGCATTGACCTTTTACGTCCTGATCCAAGAGCGGCTGCAAAAATAAAGCCGAATTCAAAAAAACTCGCAAGTTGTGCGTTTCGCAAATTGGTCGGAAGACCATCTGCAGCAAATTTTGGCCGAGAGACATTCACTGGGAACAGAAAAGACAGCAATTGGTCATTAACAACAATTAAAGGTAAAATTTACGTTTTTACTGTTGTTTTCAAATTTGTTATGCACTTTTGTTATCGCCGAACAATCCGACTAAATCAGGAAAATTTCTGTTGCAATAACAAGACAAATTACACAAGAAGACAGAGAAATTTTTTTGCTCATAAAAACAACTGCTGGCAGGTCTTCTCAAGTAGCCGTAATGACCGGCCATTGTCGTAAATGAATGTAAAGTAGAATGACAGTCGTCTTCGCCAAAAATACAAGTTTTCTGGATTTCGCCGAGCAAAACATAAACATCCTCTCAGCGCCGGATCCAAACCATGCTCCACGACGTGTTACGAACATGCGAGTATTTTAACTTTAGGTGGACTTTAAGACACTTTTGTCTTTGTTTCTACTTAGTTTCAATTAATCGTTAACGAATAAATAAGCAAATTTTCGTTCTCAGTTTTACAGAAAGAATTTTCTTTCAAACTAGGCGATTGTGGCGTGTTTGTAACCAGCCAGTAGAAGCGTTTGTTTTTCTGTGGCGCGCGTCACGAGAATTTTGCAGTTAAATCAAAAAGCAAGCATTTTTGTCAACTATGTTATAAAAGAATTTGCTCATGCTTTTAGCTGTGCGTATATCGAGTTATTGATGCACTTGGGAAGTTTGGAGAGCACTCAAGAAGCTAGAGTTGCACTCGGCTATCGCCTCGTGCAACTCTTACGCATCTTTCGTGCTCTCCAAACTTCCCGCGTGCATCAATAACTCGATATACGCACGCTAAGCATGAACAAATTCTTAAATACTCTAATCTCCTCATCGAATGACCAGAAGCCTGTTAACCCTTTAAGCCCCAGTATCCACATACAAATTCTCCAAACTGATCTTCATACATTTCCTTAAAGAATTAGTTGAGAGAATTTGTTCAATGATCAAAGTATTTTCTCTTGGGTGATCATTTTATTGATTCTCATAACTTATCTCTTTACAGTGTATGGATAATTGTAAGGAGAAAATTGATCTTGGACACTATTGGGACTTAAAGGGTTAATGGTGAAATGATCATCGGAAAACCTGCTAAAAAGAAATAAGGGGCATACAAATTGGTAGCGGTATTCAGGACAGAGTAAAACAAGTTCTCGGTGGACCTTACACTCACTGTAAATTCTTGCTGAAAGTCCCTTTTTACTCCGACATCAGCTTCGGAAAAGTGTGATGTAGTTCAAAATCTTGAGTTCAGAAGGGACAAACCCTCCTACCCGGTCCCACTCTAGACTCATCACGCACTCTTCCCAATATTGTGGTGCGATGAATTAAGTGAACGTCTTTGGTACCACTCCTGCACGCTACTAATTGCCTTTGCAATGAAAATTTTGCAAACGACATCGTGATTTTTTCCTTAAATTTTGGATCTAGAAAATGATGGGGATACTGAAGAAAGTTAAACCATAAACTTTACCTCATAAATTGTGGCCAAGTCAGTGTACATATAACCTGGAAAACCACGACGACCTGGAACCTCCTCGCGAGCAGCTGATACCTATATATCGTCACAAACAACAAACATTAGCTCATAAAAATAAAGGTAAAATGATCAGGTCAGATATCTACTAACGGCAACCTCTCTTTAACGGCAACTTTTTTAAACCGGCGGGGAAATTTTACTCTTGTTTCATATTGGTGCAATTTTTCAAGTTTCAATCCATGTCCATCTCCCAGGGCTCGTACCCGTTTTTGAACAAAAAATTCAAGGACTTTTCAAGGACACATTTCCCATATTTCAAGGATTCTATTCAATTCAAAAAGAGCCTTAATTCTGTCTTTTTTTAGTTCTTCCACAACATAGGTAATTTTATCTCGAAGGTCTTTCTGTGTTTGCTCCTTTTCCTTTGGAGTTCTACTTAAATTATAAAGTTAGCACCGAAATTCAAGGACTTTCCAGCACCGACCGCAATTTTCAAGGACTTTCAAGGTCTTGAATTTTTATTTTAAAATTCAAGGAATTTTAAGGACTTTCAAGGTGTGTGCGAATCCTGACCTCCACCATCCGTAGCAACAGATGACAAACTACAAAGACAGCAAATAGTGTAACATAGCCCTTCTAAAAGACAGTCCTTGTGCATGCACAAAGATAGCAGATATCATGAATGAGTTCTACTGTAGGAAGAAATAATAAAACTAGGGAGATCAAGTGTTAAATTCTCATGATCTTTCTAATTCATTTAACAATGAAATTACAGGAATAAATAAGCTCCTGGCCCCAATAGTTCAAAAGGTGGATTGCGCTGTCCCGATATCCACCGGATAAATCTCCATCCACTGGATAACGCAATTGGTTTCCGTAGTACTTATCCGCTGGATAGTGATTTTTCCGGTGGATAGCGCTATCCAGCTTTTGAACAACCAGGACCAGATAAATCACCATCCAATGGATAAATATTAGGGAAACCAATTTGCGCTATCGACTGGATAGAGATTTATCCAGTGGATAGCGCTATCCACCGGATAAATCACCATCCGGTGGATAAATATTAGGGAAACCAATTATTGCGCTATCCAGTGAATAGAGATTTACCCAGTGGGTAGCGGTATCAACCAGATAAATCACCATCCACTGGATGAATATTAGGGAAACCAATTTGCGCTATCAACTGGATAGAGATTTATCCAGTGGATAGCGCTATCCACCGGATAAATCATCATCTAGTGGATGAATATTAGGGAAACCAATTTGCGCTATCAACTGGATAGAGATTTATCCAGTGGATAGCGCTATCCACCGGATAAATCATCATCTAGTGGATGAATATTAGGGAAACCAATTTGCACTATCCACTGGATGGAGATTTATCCAGTGGATAGCGATACCCACCGGATAAATCACCATCCACTGGATAAATATTAGCAAACTCAATTTGTGCTATCAACTGGATAGAGATTTATCCAGTGGATAGCGCTATCCACCGGATAAATCATCATCTAGTGGATAAATATTAGGGAAACCAATTGCACTATCCACTGGATGGAGATTTATCCAGTGGATAGCGCTATCCACTGGATAAATCACCATCCACTGGATAAATATTAGCGAAATCAATTTGTGCTATCAACTGGATAGAGATTTATCCAGTGGATAGCGCTATCCACCGGATAAATCATCATCTAGTGGATAAATATTAGGGAAACCAATTGCACTATCCACTGGATGGAGATTTATCCAGTGGATAGCGCTATCCACTGGATAAATCACCATCCACTGGATAAATATTAGCGAAACCAATTTGTGCTATCAACTGGATAGAGATTTATCCAGTGGATAGCGCTATCCACCGGATAAATCATCATCTAGTGGATAAATATTAGGGAAACCAATTGCACTATCCACTGGATGGAGATTTATCCAGTGGATAGCGCTATCCACTGGATAAATCACCATCCACTGGATAAATATTAGCGAAACCAATTTGTGCTATCAACTGGATAGAGATTTATCCAGTGGATAGCGCTATCCACCGGATAAATCACCATCCACTGGATAAATATTAGCGAAACCAATTTGTGCTATCAACTGGATAGAGATTTATCCAGTGGATAGCGCTATCCACCGGATAAATCATCATCTAGTGGATAAATATTAGGGAAACCAATTGCACTATCCACTGGATGGAGATTTATCCAGTGGATAGCGCTATCCACTGGATAAATCACCATCCACTGGATAAATATTAGCGAAACCAATTTGTGCTATCAACTGGATAGAGATTTATCCAGTGGATAGCGCTATCCACCGGATAAATCACCATCCACTGGATAAATATTAGCGAAATCAATTTGTGCTATCAACTGGATAGAGATTTATCCAGTGGATAGCGCTATCCACCGGATAAATCATCATCTAGTGGATAAATATTAGGGAAACCAATTGCACTATCCACTGGATGGAGATTTATCCAGTGGATAGCGCTATCCACTGGATAAATCACCATCCACTGGATAAATATTAGCGAAACCAATTTGTGCTATCAACTGGATAGAGATTTATCCAGTGGATAGCGCTATCCACCGGATAAATCATCATCTAGTGGATAAATATTAGGGAAACCAATTGCACTATCCACTGGATGGAGATTTATCCAGTGGATAGCGCTATCCACCGGATAAATCACCATCCACTGGATAAATATTAGCGAAACCAATTTGTGCTATCAACTGGATAGAGATTTATCCAGTGGATAGCGCTATCCACCGGATAAATAATCATCTAGTGGATAAATATTAGGGAAACCAATATGTGCTATCAACTGGATAGAGATTTATCCAGTGGATAGCGCTATCCACCGGATAAATCATCATCTAGTGGATAAATATTAGGGAAACCAATTGCACTATCCACTGGATGGAGATTTATCCAGTGGATAGCGATACCCACCGGATAAATCACTATCCACTGGATAAATATTAGCGAAACCAATTTGTGCTATCAACTGGATAGAGATTTATCCAGTGGATAGCGCTATCCACCGGATAAATCATCATCTAGTGGATAAATATTAGGGAAACCAATTGCACTATCCACTGGATGGAGATTTATCCAGTGGATAGCGCTATCCACCGGATAAATCACCATCCACTGGATAAATATTAGCGAAACCAATTTGTGCTATCAACTGGATAGAGATTTATCCAGTGGATAGCGACATCCACCGGATAAATCACCATCCACTGGATAAATATTAGCGAAACCAATTTGTGCTATCAACTGGATAGAGATTTATCCAGTGGATAGCGCTATCCACCGGATAAATCATCATCTAGTGGATAAATATTAGGGAAACCAATTGCACTATCCACTGGATGGAGATTTATCCAGTGGATAGCGCTATCCACCAGATAAATCACCATCCACTGGATAAATATTAGCGAAATCAATTTGTGCTATCAACTGGATAGAGATTTATCCAGTGGATAGCGCTATCCACCGGATAAATCACTATCCAGCGGATAAGTATTACAGAAATCAATTATGCTATCCGCTGGATAGAGATTTATCCGGTGGATAGCGCTATCTAACGTTTGAACAACCGGGGCCAGATAAATCATCATGTAGTGGATAAATATTAGGGAAATCAATGTGCGCTATCACCTGGATAGAGATTTATCCAGTGAATAGCGCTGTCCACCAGATAAATCACCATCCACTGGATAAATATTAGCGAAATCAATTTGTGCTATCAGCTGGATAGAGATTTATCCAGTGGATAGCGCTATCCACCGGATAAATCATCATCTAGTGGATAAATATTAGGGAAACCAATTTCACTATCCACTGGATGGAGATTTATCCAGTGGATAGCGCTATCCACCGGATAAATCACCATCCACTGGATAAATAATTATTAGGGAAATCAATTTGCACTATCAACTGGATAGAGATTTATCCAGTGGATAGCGCTATCCACCGGATAAATCACCATCCAGTGGATAAATATTAGGGAAATCAATTTGCACTATCAACTGGATAGAGATTTTTCCAGTGGATAGCGCTATCCACTGGATAAATCACCATCCACTGGATAAATAATTATTAGGGAAATCAATTTGCACTATCAACTGGATAGAGATTTATCCAGTGGATAGCGCTGTCCACCGGATAAATCACCATCCAGTGGATAAATATTAGGGAAACCAATTGCGTTATCCAGTGAATAGAGATTTATCCGGTGGATAGCAGTATCCACCCTTTGAACAACTGGGACATGATCACTAGACAGGAATGATCAGTTTTTTTAAAAAAAGTTGAAAGTTTTGCTTAATCAACACTCTTTTAAACTTTCCACTGGCTCACCTCTCGCAAGGCCTCAGCATAAGAGCTCATGTCTGTAAGAATAACTAACACATGGTTTTCACACTGATAAGCAAGAAATTCTGCTGTGGTCAGCGCCAGACGTGGAGTAATGATACGTTCAATACTATTGAGAAAAGTCAATAGAAAGGAACAATAATAAACTCAGTATTAGGTCTTTTCTAAATTCATTAAGCCATTGTAAGACAAAGATAAACTTTCTGCTGCAAAGACAAGACACATTTTTAAAAAAATAAACAATTTACCCTTCATGGAAAACAAAGTGCAGGATAAGTTATATTAGTGGAATTTATTTCTTTTGGTTCATCCTCATTTATTATGGCACAATAGAGAGGAGAAATGTGACATCACATTGCCATGGTAGCAAAATTCTGGATTATAACAACAGGAAGCTTGAGAAATGGAGACACAACAAGAACAGCAAAAAAGTAATAGGTTGATATAAGCAAAACAACAACTCTGCATGTGTATCACACTGTTTTTACATTTGTCAGCTGTCACTGCCAACTGCAACTTTCTAATTTCATGCGCCCGCTTCATGGAGTACGTGAACACAACACAAAATCTTTTCTTTTACTTTTTCTCAACTTAGGTAAGGTCCTCTTGGGTCTAACCCTAGAAAATAAGGCCAAAACTTGACAAATTAAATGATCGATGAAATTTGAAACATTGCGAATTCCCTTTTAAGTGATGCTTTTAGTTTGTCGTCATCCAGAAATTTTGCTACCACGGCAATGTGATGTAATGACTTCTCCTTTCTATTGTACAAAAACAAAGGAAATAAAAAGGGGCTGAGAGATGGTATTGAATCACATTCAACATTTACAAAGCTGCTTGTCTAAAGGACAAGCTGGAATTCAAGTTTTTTCCTTTTTTTCTTCAAGCCCTGACTATGAGGATTAAAATGCAAGTCATTAAACATCTCTTAAAGGGTTAAGCATAAAATTTGAAGCATCAAATCTGAAAAAAATTAAGAAAATGTCATACGTTGGATCATTGGCAAGATTCAAAAACAAGCACACATTTTCCATGGAACCATTTTCCTCAAAGTCCTGCTTGAAGAATCGAGCAGTTTCCATATTTACCTAATCAAAAGAACAAAGGTAATGTACTTATAACAAAGATGAATCAATTCAAAATGAAGAAAACATCCATTAACCAGGTTTATGGGCTCTAAGCTGGAGTTTCTTTGCAGTCAAAGGTAATTATCATTAGATACATTTTTTTCTTTCCTTTCCATTGGCCGAGAACCCACCACATGACCTGCAAATAACTGCCTACAAATAATGGTCTGCTCATGCTTAAAGTTGACTTTTCCAACTGTGTTTGGCTGCAAATAATATTGTGCTCATGCGTAAATGAAACCAAGCTTTTCTCTTTCTTGCGATCGATCTTCCATGAAAATAGCAGATCACTTTGCAAATAATTAAAAAACAAATTCAGTGATCGAATGATAAGGCAATTATTGTTGAAGTCAGTTATCGCAAAATATCATGATTTGTCAGTGTCTTGCAGATCAACTATTTGCCTCAACCTTTAGCATCAGCATATAATATTATTGATCTGCTCACCACTGACATATCACAACATTTTCCTCAACCTGGTCCAACAATTTATTGTTAAATATTTGTTATAACACCAAAATTTGGCATATTAAACACCAGACATTTCGTACACAATCCACATGAATGATTAGTGAACTCACTCCCATAGCAGCAAAGACAATAGCAAAGTTATCACTGTGGTCATCCATGACTCCCTTCTTAAACTTCACCAAACCAGCTTGTCTACAGATCTGGGCAGCAATCTAATGCAAAAAACAGGTACAAAGAAATTACAACAGACAGAAGACAATAAATTCTGTGTAATTGGTAATTAAGTGATTTAACTTTTTTCTTCTCCCTTTCTGTTCTTCATGCATAATATATATATTTTGTGATCAAAAATTAATAGTTTTCTCTTTCTAGCTGTCACTCTTTAGTGCATGTTTAAGGTGACAAAATTATTCATGTTTCTCTCTTTTGGATGAAATCATTCAGTTAACAGAATTAATATTAGATTAAAGCTGTTGATGGATGAAAGTTAACAAAATGTTTCCAGTGTGCATGCATGCAATATGATGGCAAAAATAACTATGATGCCAAGCTTACATCATTGTGGGGAAGACCAGCTGCTGAGAAAATAGGTATCTTTTGGCCACGCGCAATGCTGAGAAAACAAAATACAATGTCACATGTAATTTTTCCTGTCTCATACGATTAAATCAAATAACATTTGCTTATTTTTCCAGATCAGGAAAAACAACAAAAATGATTTTAGAGGTATATAGAATTAACAGTGAATTACTAGATTTAGCTTATCAACATGACTCCAAACATTGAGCACTGGTGTGTTGATTATCAAGAAGGTGGCAGCATCGATACTAAGGGCTGGACCAATACTCGTGGTCTTAACATATCTCAGGAAGAATGTGCAGCCTTTGCCTTGTAAAGGGCTTGGCCTTCACGTGGCCGTAATGTTTAAGCAGGGTCCTAAATTAGTACTTATTCTTGCTAAGTAAATTGAATCTTTGATAGAGCCTTTTTTATCAGACCATAAAGAATTGAATTGTAAAATAGGTGCACCCAGTGATAAAAACTGTCGAGGACAGGACTGTACAGTACCGCAAATGATCCCCAACCGCAAATGATCCCCAAAATGGACCGCAAAATTAATGATCCTCGACCGCAATTGATCCCCAAAGTCGACCGCAAATGATCCCGAAAAAAAAATAGGAATGGCTCAATAGACTAGAGTTAGCGGATCATCGTGTCGATTTTATTATTATTACAAAAAGTAAGATTAACCCATTCGCCCCTGAACCGCCCATAACCGCCCATGATCCATGTCCTTTCTAAACCTTGTGACGTCATCAGTTTTAACGGTCCAGGCCAACTTTGTCCGCTAACTTGTGCATACGCTCCATGGAACTTGAGAAACAGATTGCCTTTGATAATAATAACTTGGCCTCTTTTAGGAAGAAATGGGCTACTTTTAAACAATACCCCTCAGAATAGAATATAATTTGACCAATACAGTTAATTAAAATACAAGTGACAAACGGGCAGATGGGTGACGGGGGACCATAAGGCAGGCAGCCTTCTTTTAATTGTTAATATATAAACTATAGTATTTTTGTGGACTTTGTCCTTCCTTTTCTTTTTCTTTCTTTGTTGTAAATGATAACAGTTACCTGTAACGAATTGTAAATGTGATGTATTGTAATTGTTTGTGTGTGCGAAATTAAAAAAAAAACAAAACAAAAAACTTGTACAAAGTGATACCAGAATGGGCACAATTCAGTAAAGGACACCGGAGAAAACGGCAAAAAACCATGCAAGATTGACCTGTAAATCTCCATGAAAATCTTGTTCCATTACCCACGTACCTTTCCTTTCACCTAATCGTAAGATCCTAAAAGCTTTCCTAAAAACTCTTCCCATCAAAATGAAGCCTACTAAATGCCCAGCAAGAGGGAAAAAAAATGAGCAAGAAAAGCGAAAAAAGAGGGGAGGAGAGAAAGGGAAAAGTAAAAGTCAAGACTGCTGTGTCACTTTTAAACTCAATGTCGAAATTTTGCTTTCTGCGCATGCCTGAACTTCGCAAGCTGATATTTTGCATCTGGATCAGAAGGCCGTGAAAAGTACGACCGGTAAACGGGTTTGTGGTAAGTTTTAGCTCTTTATAGCATGACAGTGACCAGAAAACCACTCGACTAGCTTCAAAACACGTTTTTTGGCAAAATCTCCAGGAGCAAATGGGTTAAACGCTAAATTTTAATTCTTAAATAAATACATGAATAACAACTAAATGAAAAAAATTATTCAAGTGTAAAAACAAAGTCGGTAGGCAACACACAACTTTTAGCTCATGCCAAAATGCTGCTTGTTCCAATGAATATTTTCTCTGGCAGGTAGATTATACCTCTGTCGTATTGTCTGAAGGAAAACGTTTTGACTGAGCAAATGTGATTTTTGCCGCTTATTTCATACTGAGAGGTCATGACATGCATTTTCTGCGGTAATTGTTGTTTCTGGTCGGCATGATTTGTCCTTTAATGCAAGAGCATTTCCTTTGACCTCTTTTGAAATACAATGCTCTTCATTGCAGCTAAATGAGGCTTTAATTTTCTTTAAAGTGCCTCCTGGATCCGAATAATTATAAGCGACTTTTTTAAAGTCCGGGTATGTGACGGTTTCTATGATGTTTTGTCACGCGATAACTACCGCCTGCCTCGCTTTTGCGTTTCTCATTACCAGGTTTAGATTCCTGGTAACTGTCTCCAGCAAAGGCACAACAACTGGATATACATATAACCGTCAATACATCCTCGGAGACCCAGGGGCAGATAGTGGAGACGTGGGAAAGTCTAAACGAGCGGAAAAATGTGGCGCGAAGAAAAGTAAAGAACGGCAAGAAGAGCCCCTGGGGACAATGTCTTACCAAACCAGTTCCAAATGGTCACCAATCAGAAGCCAGAACGGCAGCGACCGTTTACTTTTCTTCGTTCCATATATATTTTTCCGCCCGTTTAGACTTTCCCTCGCCCCCTTTATCTGCCCCTGGGTCTCCGAGGATGGCGTCAATATAACTATTCGCAACATGTCCATGAGCTGTAAGTAAGTTGCTCTTTCGAAATAAATCAAAACCTGTGGACATTGATAAGTTCGGTGGAATATTTTGACATGTGTTTATTTTAAATCATGTCTTGTATCGTAACGGGCACTCCTTAGTTACGAACCAATGTCTTGCTGTTTATTAGGTAAAATTAACACTTCAGAGAAAAATCAAAATTAAATATTCTGAAAATTAATTCAACACTTCTGAAAAGATCAGTAAAGTCAATAAAGCTCTTGTTATGTGGAGGATGCCCGGCTTTGTATTCCTCAGGAGACAAGTTGAGCTTGGGTGTTAAAATAATAGAGTTTTTTCTGCGTAACGTCCTACCTGTCTTGAATTTGCAGCGATGAAACAGTTCTTGAAAGAAAATTGAAGCAATTGACAAAGGAAGAAGTATATGGTTGATACCATATCCTTTTCAGATTTATTCTTTTTTCTTTCGCCTTGTATAAATTAACCTTAGATGTAGCGTCCTCCTTCCCTTTTTCTTTAGAAGACACGAGAAAAAGGTTCCTTTTTTATAATCAGTCCTTTTTTGTAATCAGTCCCATAAAATCCATTCCGTTCCTCAAGTTTTCAAGGGTCATTTGCGGTCGACTTTGGGGATCACTTGCCATTGAGGATCATTTGCGGTCCATTTTGGGGATCATTTGCAGTCTCGGGATCATTTGCGGTTGGGGATCATTTGGGGGTACTGTACAGGACTCAATTAAAGAGGAAAAACTCCAATATCAACACAAGCAATCTAAACTGCATCAGAAGCTTGTTAATATTGTTATTTATAGCTCTGACCTGTTCATGGTGTCAATTGCAGAAATGCCAGTCTGAATCATTTCCTCTGGATAAATCCTGGACCATGGATTGATCGGCTGACCTAAACATAAGATCCAATATTACACTCAAATTCCACACAATCCTTTACATGCCATGATACCCGCTGTAATTCAAGTTCCTCTTTGGCTTAAAATTTTCCAAACAGGTTTATTAATGTTTGTTTATTCCTGATTCTCAGTTTAACATTTTTCATCACGGGGCCAAAGACAAAGGAAATGAAAAATTAACCTGGTTTGAAAACCCAACACACAATAAAACATACGCAGTCCATTATTCTTTCTCTGGTTTAAAACAAACTTCAAAGTAGCATCATTTTAATTTTTTCTTGTCTCAGAGCCATTAAAATAATCAGAAACAAAGGAAAAGTTTTGAACTTATACATTTAGTCGTAACATTTTACCTTGAATGTCCAAAAAATCTTCTGCCATAACTGCAGGGCCCTTATCAATGGCTTTTCCAGACCCATTGAACACCCGACCTAAAAAGCAACATTAGTGATTATTCATAATTATTTCTTATGTTAATGTAAGTTTAAACGGATCACCAATGAATAAGCTTGCACGCTGGTACCTACAAGGTTGGTAGAGGAGGGAGCTGGGCAATGCTTTAGCACAAGGAAGTAGGTATCCAAGGCGACCCTGTGAACTGCCCCCCCCCCCTCCCCCCAGGGCAAGGTCACACTGAACCACTCAGTGGAATACTTACCGACCAAAACTTACCTAGCCCTGATATATTAAAAAAGAGGGAGGGATGGTTGGGAGAAACAGAGCACTAAACTTGAGCAAGCAACAAGCTAGTAAAAACACTTTGTGAAGAACTGCAAGTTAGCAAACGTGTATACAAGTCACGAGGTGCTCCTGCTAAGGACACCAGGGCCAGCCGTAGACATAGCTAGGAAAACTGCTGATCAGCTGTTCAAGTTTAAACCACTAAGCAATTTAGCATCTAGGAGGTATCAAGAGCAAAGCACAAACTTTATAGATTCTTACCCAACATATCTGATGACACAGGAGTCCTCAAAATGTCTCCAGTAAATTCACAGGTAGTGTGTTTGGCATCAATACCGGAGGTTCCCTCAAAAACCTTTTTGCAAGAAGAGTTAAAGCTTTTATTAGACAAGCTAGTATTAACTGTAACTGAAGTAAACTACTGAGGTGTGATGTCAATTTCAAATTTTAAAAATTAAGGGATTTGTTAACTGACGTGAAGTATATGAAATAATTCATTTTTGAACTGCGGTTGTAGATGAAAGTGAAGAATGATCATGGCAGTAAATTTTCCAATTTAAGCAATTGGAAAGAAGAAGCCTGAAAAAAATCAGGGCTTCAACAGGATCCGAACCTGTGACCTCCGCATTGCCGGTGCGTTGCTCTACCAACTGAGCTATGAAGCCACACATTGGGAGCGAGGTCAATTTATTGAGTTCATATCTCCCAGCGAAAAAAAAAAAAAGGCCAGAAATTAGCATGCCTGCGCTTGATGGTGGTAATTGATTTTATTAGCGCTATTATGCTCTGATGACTGTGTACAAATTCTTCTAAACTTGACATGAGTCATAAAATTTTTACCCAAGTTAAATAGAGAAGGGCTTGACAGTAAGGAGTCATGAGAGCAGGTTGTAACATCATAATGAAAATAAATCTGCAAGAAAATTCTGTTTTTGGCAATAAGACACTTTTGAATATCCAACCTAAAACAATGTAAGTAATAATTTCAAAAATTGAATTTTTGTGACATCATCACCTCAGAGTTCTGTTTCTCAAAATGGCCAGTAATAACCTGGCTCAGACAACTGCTGTATTTTCACTCACAAGCAAGCCTTTCATAGTTTTGTACATACTTATGATAAAACTAACAAATAACAAAACAAATGGACTGATTTGCTAGCTAGCTAGGGCTCTTTCTTTTCTTCTTCAGAGATTGATTTTAATATCTGGCTTTGGGCCCAAATGACAGAGTTGCAGGGCCCACACAGCAGTTTTTCAAGTGCGAGGACCACTGTATTTAAGTGAATAGCGAAGCAGGGAGGGGGAGTGAAACAAAAGCTTCTCTTAGCCCATTCAAATCGATCTGCAATAGTTGTTAAAAGAATGCTACAGTCAATAGATTTTGTGTAGCAAAAAGTGAATTGATACTATCAACAAACAGCTGAATGCAGTGTGTTTTTCATTTTCAAGAAACAGCCTGAAATTTTCCATCCCTCTTTTCCGGCATTCTAATACCAGCATGCCAACTCTTTGTTAATCAGTTTAGATCAATTTAAGTATCTCTATGTGCAGGTTGTTAGCAAGGATGTGCAGTGCTACATTGTAAACCTGATCTTCTTTTAAAATATCTACGTCATCATCATGACCCTTTTTACTCACACACCCGCACGATGAAATTAATGGCTGCATGATACAGATAACTAAATCATTACGTACTTCCTTATTGAGCAAAATCTAGTATCAAAAAACTTATTGAGGGCCTCTTCACACGAGCCCAGTTGCTTAGGCTGGCCCAATTTCCGAGATCTTGCCTTACTTCTAAATCCTTTGCACGTGTTCATATGAATGGGTGGGATCTCTGTAAGTAGGTTGGAAATTTTTCTTGAATTTAGCACCAGAACTCGTCCCCAGGATCTTTCTAGCCTTTTCTCATCTCAGAAACCGGGCTGCAATTTCTCACATGAACCCAAGGCAACATTCGTCCAGGTAACTGGGCCAGCCCGGTCAACTGGGCTCACATGAAGAGGCCCTTGGTGAAGAACTTGGGGAATTTCTTTTTTATTTTAGCAAAAAATGGGGGAGCCAAGTTCCCCCTGGCCCCTCCACCTCCACGGGCCCTGAGTTGAGAGACGTACCTGTACAACAGCTTTAGATCCACTAACTTCTAACACTTGTCCACTTCTCTGTGAACCATCTTGCAATGTTAATGTCACAATCTCAGCAAACTTTGGGAACTAAAACAAGACAGAATAACAACTTTCATGTTTTATATTCCTTATCATACAGACAGACAAGGACAAATTTGAGCCACACCTACATCTGCTTTGGAGATAATCACTGTGAAAGCACTTAATGACTTTGTTTCAATCATTTTTTAGGTCATGTAAGCTTAACAGAGTACAAAGATTACATAAAAGAATATGTAAGTGATGTGTGATTCACATGACCAACTGAAGTTCAAACGAAATAAACCGTGTTGAAATCGGAGAAATCTTGTAAATTTTATAACTGGAACACTTTAATGCTAAACCGCTAGTTTTCTAAAGATTTTTGTAAATCGGTAGCTATCTCTACCAATCCGGACAGGTTTATCAACAGCTAAGTTCAGCTCAGATGTTTGTTAATAATACATTGTGTTTAATTTATGAGCCTTCCAGAAAAAAATTCCTTTCACACTAAAATCATACCTTGACATCATCTAGAATCACTAGAGGGCCATTTACACCAGAAACTGTTTTATATGCTGAAAAAACAAACCGCAAAAAGAGAAAATCGACACATATAAACCGGCAGGCAAGAAGTTGGTCGCGATGAGCGAAAATCCTGGATGAATTTCTAAGCAAATAACGAAACAATAGGCAATCAAACAACAAAATTCAACTCGAATGACAGTGTTGAGTAACTCACTGATTCTCGGCTGTGAAATATAGTCTCTTGTAACAGCGGCAGCATGTTCTTTTGCGGCTCCTTCTTCTCCAGGTAGAGGCGCCATCTTGGTTGATTGAAGATTCTCGTCACATGATCTGATCAGGAAAGTGGAAAAAATGTTGCGAGGGTAGGGAGAGTGGGTTTTGTTCCGTACCAAAGGCTAGACAGGGGCTGGCTCCCGCAGTTTCTCAAACAGTTTCTCAATCTCAAGAAGGTGAATAAATGTGAATTTTTACAACGTTTGAATGCGAGAAACAGGGCGTCCCCAGAGCTCCAAATAAGAAAAATCTAAGAAAGTGCTCCTCAGAAATACAAACCGTAGATCTTTTATAGATCCGATATGCTGTAATTTTTGCATGGTTTTGTCCATGTTCTTAGGTTGGTTTTGGCCAACTTTTTTATTTTCTCTGCGAGACATCAACTTGACACTTGGACTCTTGCCCCCCAGAAGGCACGTGGTATGGCGTGACTGCTGTGGGTGTTGAGAGTTCTGGGTCAGGGCTTAAAATCATAGTGCGCGGATATTTTGCATCAGAGTTTTCTCTGTTGTTACGCCATACTGACGAGCCCCAAAAAGGGCGAAACAGCTGTCTATGGCTACAATCCCGCTATGTTTTGAGTTCTTTCGGTGTCTTGTTGATGTCTTGCGGAGTTAATTTTCACGTAGTACAATCAGCATTGCAGTATTCTGCTTGCAGAATTATATGTCCTCAGAAATGATGCTCAGTTCCATTTACCATGACGGGAAATATAGCTAAATATCAGAACAGACTATGCCTTGATGCCAGCCTCCTACGCAGACGTTTCGAGACGTTCTTAGGGGTTCGTCACGCGGGACAGAAACGTCTGCGTGGGAGGCTACCTTGATGCCGGCTTTAACAGAACCATGCAAAAATAAGCTAAAATTAGAAGCTTATCGGTTTCTGGAGCCTCTTATTCCGAGACCGTTGTTTAATTGTTTCGCGTGCAATTTTAACTGACGACAACTACGGCAAAAGAGCGCACGATTAGAAAAAAAAAATACCACAAAAGTTACGATTGTTTCAGTAACCGTGTTAAAGCCGGCCGTGAAATAAATGGATCTTAAAATTGATTTCCATACCAGTTGGAGAGAAAAAACAAAAGAGACACACATTAACATATTGGTTATAGCAAAGTTTCTACGCTAAAATGGTGCCAGTCTAAGGACTTTTAGCTGTACTTTTCTTATGTGTTCAGATACTTAGATCTCTTACAGTTTGAGAAAACGGTGCTGAGTTAGTATCTATAGTTGACCTCCGGCTATTGGGTTGGCTCGCTGAGTTTAGCACGCACAAGTAAGACAAGGAACCCGCCGAATGTTTTGAACTCCAAAACAAGTTCTCGGAAATTAGTTATTTTTTCTTATTTTTCATATAGCCAGGCAGTACAATTTTGTCAACATAAGAGCGCCACTAGGCACCGCGCGACAGAACTGTTCTTGCCGCAGAAATACTAATTTTCGAAGTTATTTTACCTTGGGCCGGCGCCAGATCAGGGTTTTTTTTTCTTTCCTAATTCCTGATAGTTCCTGATAGGTGTTTCGAGAACGGACCTCTGAACCAGGATGACTTCTTTTTAAACGTCATATTAGTTTAGAGAGAAAGTAAAAACAACATTAATGCATAACGGCAAGAGGGATCCGTCTGCTCTTCTCTGTTAAAATAAATAAGATCCTATAGGTACACATATGCGGTACACATATGAATTTGCTTATTATTTTCAAGGTGGATGAAATTGCAAAGAGGTGGAATGTTTTAAGAGCTCAGCTGATGCTGACATGCAAAAAAAATAAGAAATATACAGCAAACTGATAAACATCCCCTTTGAATAAGAAAAAACGCTGGATATTTTCTTTTCTAATCAGAAGTGATAACGTAACGGTTTTAGTGAAAAAGGCATCCCCTAACCCGTCCAAAATAGTCAATAAAACAGGACGTGCTAAATGGTTTGGTTATTTCGATGAGGTGAATAAGAAACGGTAATTTAATTTTAAGGTTATTCACCTGAAATCTATAATTAACGTCAAAGTCGTAAAATTTAATGTGCAGTGTCTTTTTTTCGGAAAAACCGGCCTTCAATATTTTAATGACGTAAAAAATAAATGCAAATGTCTCGTTAAGCCAATTCTTTTAGCAGCTTGATCGCTATTAGGAGTTATCAAAGACAGCCATTTCACAAGTTCTAAATCTATTCAAAGTATGAAGTAAGGTTCTGAGTTTAGATGTTAAACTTATTAATAAAAATATTGATTATTACAAAAGTATGAAAAGGACTCATCAAAATGATTCATTTGTTTGAAATTCGACGGTAATCGATATCTATTAAACTCAGTCTAACTTTTTCGTCTTCAAATGCAAAATAGCCCTAGCCAAATAACAGGGCTAAATAAGCATTATTGTAACTGACAGAGATAACTTAAGGTAATTCATTCACCTCAGTTTCTCGTATGTTAAGCTATTTAAATCACTCGGGGGCTACTTTGGTGCAATGCACTTGTCAATACTGTCGAAAGAACTGAGGAGATCCGTTTGAGAACTTGGACTAAAACACTGAGAAGGTCTGCCGAAGCTGAGAAATTTTCAGGAACGTTGAGCTAAAAAATTTGTTTCATGAGTGAGCGGAGCGCATTGTGTCGATATCAGACGGTTGCTGATCCGGTTTTGGGCCACTTCGCGAGAACCGCAAAAACGCCATTCCCGAGCTATACAGACAACGGGCCCCTTCCCGGCCTTCCATTTTTTTAAAAAAAAAATGAAAATATCGCAAATAAAAAATAAGACAATAAAAGACAAGGACAGAAATTTCAAAAGCAACAAAGAACATAATCAACTCTGTTTTTAAACATCGGCACGTGTGCTTTTAGTTAATTTTACACAATACTAGTTTAATCAAGCTCAACTTAGCATTGAGCCATTTATGTGCTTAATTTAGGAACATAAACTAGAAATAAACACTTTCTTCTGTGAGTGTGCAACTTGGTAGCCTTCCTGACTGGTCTTGTACCTTGTATTTTAAAGATCACTTCTGCCTTAAAAGTGGTGCTTAGAAAATACCGATCAACAGCAACGGAATAAAGTAACATAAATCAGCCGCCAGCTCAGTTCTTAAGTAAATATTGACTTCTAAATTCACCTGACAAAGTTTCTTCCAATAAACGGGTTTTCAAAAGTCTCATTCATTTATTAAATTGAAGAAAAAGAAGTTCTTTAATGTTGAGTGTATTTTTACACTCCATTTTTACGTGCTGCGTTAGCACTAGTAAAACAACACGGGGATAACCTATTTGTTTTCATGAAATAAGGAACACTTAATCGCACGTGCCAAAATCCTTCTAGAATCACCTGCTGCTTCTGTATACCAAGTGTAATGTACAGTGGTCAATTGCCAATAAATTCATTCTAATCTTTTACCGTATTGTTTTCATATACGATCCTAGATGTAATTAAACCATCAATTACGCTGACACTTTCGATAGCTTCATATCATTCCCTTTCAGCCTCACCATTGGCCCGCTTCCTTTCATCAAACAATTGTAACTCAATGTGTATTTTGCACAGTTTGGCAGTCATTCGAAGCTCGTAAAAATACCATTTCCTGATGAAAGTCATCTTCTAACTGATAAGCAGAATCTGAAGTATGTCTTACTCATGCATTTCGTTCACTTTTGTCTTTTTTTACGTTTTGTTCATGGTTGTTTTTTGAGCCAAGAAAAAAAAAGGAAATAAATAACGTTTGGCGGGATTATTGTCAGTAATCTGCGATAACTTCCAGAGGTAACTTTCAGATGATACTTTCAAGTTTCTGTGTTTACCTTTAAAATGTTCAGTCTCTACCGCCATTTTGTTAAAAATAAATTAAATGTAATATCCTATGAGAAATTGTTCTTCTCATTGACAAAACGGCACCAGCGCTCATTTTTGCTTTCTACTTGAAACTGTGTGGGGAGATTTTGTTATCACTGCACAACTGCTGAGCATAGAGATCAGCAATGTTACGATAAAGGAGGGACCTCAAAATCGTCGAGCTTATTATGACAAATAGGTATGGGAGCATGGTTACGATACGCCGAGAAATTCATCGATCACTGCAAGGCATTGGATACAGCTAAGAGTTCGTTAAAAAATATTTTCATTCTCTTTCACTTCGAACAACCACGAAAAATGGCTTCGACCCAGTTTAATTGGATTTAAAAAAACATTCGCCTTAGCTTTGAACAATACTGACAAAAGCTAAAAGGGTTCCCGAGTCAGTTTTATTAGATCAAGAAATCGAATAAAGCCATGAAGACAATTTACGCCTCACTGGCGACAACTATTAGTCTTTTTGTGTCCAGACTCAATTTCCAAACTCTGCTGTCAGTGAATCCGATAATTACGCAGTTTTAACGATAATGTTGCTCTTCTCCAGTCTGTAATTGATTAAAACTAAAAAGACGTTTAATAAGCACGCGCAATTGCTTGCTTGTAAACGAACAAATTAAATTATGTATAGCCGGCGAAGGCGACAGTAGAACGAACGAAACGGTCTTTTTTGTGATTTTTTACTGCCTTGAGCGACGCAATTCCATGTATTCTCTACTATCGATACACCTAACACAGATGGTGACTCAAAACACAAATAAAAGTCACCCCTAGATAAAAAAAAAATTTAAAAAAAAAACAGCAACAACGCGGCTTAGTCCGTTCAACTTCACCTGCTCTTAGTTGGCGAAGGGCGCAATTAATTTCTCATGAAAATACTGGCAAGTTTTCCGCACCTATATATTGCTAACTAATGAAAGAAAATGATTTGATTTCCAAGAAGTGTATTTTTCAAATTATGACCAACTAAATTGTATGTTAACGATTCATTATTTTAGACTTGGACAGGCTGTCCCCGTTGGAGAGGAGAATACTAATTGCATGCTTTTTAACGTACTCTCGATCTCCATAATCTACTCATGTAAAACGATAAAATGACTTTTTGAGAAAAGGAGGCATTAAGTGCGATTACTGTACGATTACAATGGCCTATTTCCTCAAAATAAGGAACTAGAGAACAAACCTTCCTTTGCGTAGATTGGGTAGTGTTACATCCGATCTCATGATTAAGTTATTATTACACACAACCCAAAGCAAACAAAAGAGATAGAAATGATTATTTCTCACTTAATACAGTAATATCCGTTTTCATTTATGCTGTTTATTGACCCAAACTTACATAAAAGATGCACTTATAAACGGATTAACTCAGAGTTATCAAGCATCGACCAGAACTTGACAGCGAGAAGATACCCAGATACCGTGAGATATGTCAACGAACTTCTTCTACTACCGATGTCCGTGTCCTACGACAGAATGCAACGGTGCCATATGCAGATACCAAGATATAATGCCCGCCCCGCTTCCCAACCAATATGCTGCTCCGTCCTGCGCCCGTTTCACCCCAGAGAGAAAACTGCTATCTTATCAAACGACTCCTAGGGAGTTACAAGGCACGGCTGGGAAATACAACTCCATATCGCCTCCAATGACGATTACCCGGGACAACTTTCGCTGGACGCCATACCCTGCCCAGACTAGAATAGCGCAAGAGAGTCCCATAAGAGTCAAAAAAAGCCCTGAAAGAAGTAAGTTAACAATGAAACATTTTTTTAATAATTTGAAATTTATCCTCACTGCAAAGACTGAGTGGAATACAATTAATACCTCCACATTTCTCCATAAAAGTACTGCAGATTTATGATAAGAGACTCAAACTAAACCCCACCTTGTACAGCAAAACCTGGCAGAATCAGAGAAATTTTCTCGTCTAATATTCCGGTATAAAAGTGGATTCAAAAAATACCTTTTGATTCTTTCGTTCTTTAACATGAACTATTACAAAAGACCAACTGACCTCGCAAAAATGCCAAAGCGAATCGAAATCAAAATGTTTAATGGTGTTTTGAAAAAAAAAACACCAAATTTTCTTCAAGTAAAGAAAACTGAGCAAAGGTCGAACTACTTAACAAAAGTTACTGAACTTCACTGAGAAAGCCTGCCATAACAAGAACTGTAGTTTTATCCATTTTAGTAAAATCCAACTAGTGGTCTATCATCAATGCTGCGTTCTGATTGGTTGAGCTACTACTAGGCTATATGTTATAGCTCACTAGTAGCGAAAAGCGCGGGCTTTTTGGCGGCAAAAAAGGATTATAGTCTAGCTTTAACTAGCTAAAGTTTTTTTATTTTCGATATTTTTGACCAACTAGTTGGATTTTACTAAAACAATTATTCCTCTCGCCCTCATGGCCTCTAAGTCAATAGCCCATTCGGCATTCGGCCTCATGGGCTATTGTCTCAGAGCCCATTCGGGCTCGAGGAATAATTGTTAAATATATTATAGAAGGTTGACCACCGAGGCAGATCTAGCTGGGGACATTTGTAAGGTGTTTTAACTGTCTGAGATGTAAATCCTCTCAGAGATATAATCATTGAAACGAACGCACCACAGTATAGTGAATTTCGCGAGGTGTTAATTTTTTTGGGGAAAAAAAATGAAATTTGGGGATTTTTTGAGGGAACTGAAGGGTTAAGAATTTGTTGATTAAAAAAAGGACAAAGTAATACATTTTTGTCTAGAGAAGAACTCTAAAATGTAACATCGATTCTTTATTAATTTCCAGCAGAAAGCCAAAGCACACCAACCCAACAAACAGGACAGAAATCAGCAGCTCGCAGATCACGCCGCGTCCGTACAGCGTTCACTCCGTTCCAGCTCCTTTGCCTTGAAACTTCGTTCGAAAAGAACCATTATGTAGTGGGATCTGAGCGAAAACAGTTAGCCTCCTATCTGAAGCTAAGCGAAACACAAGTAAAAGTCTGGTTTCAGAACAGACGAACCAAGTGGAAGAGACAAGCGTTGGAAAATAGACCGGATCTCAACAAAGATCCGCTAACACCATGAAGCAAAGCAGAAGCGCATTTGTCAAAGCCTTTTTTTCTGTTCATGGTGATATGACAGTTTAATGGTCTTAAACGTACACAGAACTGTTAGAAAATGTACATATGAACGTTATCTCTTGCGAAACAACGATGTCGATGAGAAGTTTGAAAATAATACACTGACAGACTATATTTTTACCTCCATAGAACAAAGTCTAAAGTACTTTTTGTTCACAGTTTATCGATTTTGAGCTCATTACAGCACAGGAATTATGTGAAGGACTTTAACAGTGAATGCCTTTTTCGTTTCCGTTGGTGAATTGCATTTCAATAATTTCACTTCTCACAAAGGAGTGTTATTCTTTTATATCATTTACTGTAAGATATATGTATGTTGTGTACATACATGTGACCACAAATTAAAAAGAGCAGTTTTTATTCATTTGCAGACACTCAGGCCTTGTAACATAGTGCTTGTAGAATATAAGTTAAGTTACCATAATAATTCTTTTTCCCTGAATGGTTTTCAGTCTCTGAGGCCTAAACGTAATAATACTGAATAACATAATAATAAAGGAAACTCAAAACTCCACCAAATTAAAGCAGATATCCTGGTTTTTTTTTTTTTAGAAACACGTGACTAATTCTTGACTGGGAAGCGCTGTCGAGCGCTTGATATCTTTCACATTCTCGGCTTCGGGCTTTGGTTGGCTTAGTGCGCTACTTATGTTCACTTTGATTGGGTAGTTCGCTATTGTATTGTATTTTCTCGAATGAGCGCCCACGCTGTAATAAGTACCCATCCACTAGGCCAAAACATCAAACAAGCGCCCCCTCCCCTCCCCTCCCCCATCACTATCTTTAATACATATAGCAGGTATACACGGAAAACCTGTTTCTACTGCCACTTTATTGATAACTCTGTGTGTAAACTGTATAATGGATCCGGAACTAAAGTACGCTTGATTACCCACAGAAGAACTTAATAAGCGCCCTATACATTTCTTTCCTGTTTACCCCGGACGGCATTTCTTCTGCTCCACACCCCCTCACGGTATTTTCCTAGCTCACCCATGTCCTTACAACGGGCAATTCGGACTGACGGGATAAAAGCCATCTCAAGTGCTTTCCCAGGGGACAAACAAGCGAAAAAATCTGCCAATACAAGAAATCTTGGTCAAAGAACTCTTTATCTTAACAACGTTAACGGCAAATTATGGGTCGAAGTGATGATTGCTTGGATGCATTGCCGGAGACCGTAGATGTTCTCAGACATTAATAAATAATGAAGTAAAACTTATCGAAACTCGAACTGTACATTTTGCATGACTTAAGTCGTCGTCTCGTTTTGAGAGAATAAACAAACACGACCGCGATTACTCGTATTGGCAAATTTTATCACTTGTTTGCAACCTGAAATACCATGTGATATTGCTTTTATCCCATCAACCCTAAAGCGCGTGCAAATATGGCGGTTCGTGAATAAGATCTATTACTGTAAAGAAATTATGAAATTATGCGAACACAAAAATACCCCGTGCGCAAGGACATGCCGTCCAGGCAGTTATGTTAGGATTTACATGGTCCTACTCCATCGGCCATATTTTTGTTGGACCATTACCTTCTGAGAGGCCCCATATAACTCCAATGGACCTTTCTCGCGGGTAGCCCAGGCAAAAGGATACATAACGCACCCCATCTATGACCCGGTCCCTATTACGGTGTTGGTGACCATGAACATGAACTTTAGATCCTAACCTTCGAATTTGTTCATCTATAGTTTTAGAGCCTGCAAAACGTGTGAAATTAAATTGAACCTGAGCTCCCTGAGCCTTGGGGTTATCTAATACTGGAAGGTTTAAACGCTTCCTCTCTTCTTCTACATGCTTCATTTCCTCATCCGAGGCTGGGATTAGCTCCAAACGAGGAAGAAAATGGCTGAAAGATATCACTGGTGCGTCGTAGTTCCTATTCACAAATTTTTCGCTAAGTTCCGCGAAGTGTTGAGAGACAGTTCTCTGAAGCGAAGGCCATTTACACATATGATTATCCATCCAAACCCTTTTGGAAAACTCCGCATCTTCGGTGTCTCTAGCAATATATAAAGAGTTGTTAGGGTCATCTTCGGGCTGAGCATACCAGGAATATATTGGCACAACCCAGGCGGAAGTGTTGTTGCGGCATTGGACCTTCACTGGTCTTACGTAAACGCCAATTGCGTCACAAAGTGCTACGAGAGCGTGAAATTTGGAAATAGAATTTTCCTGGCCGTAGGCATCAGATGTCTTTCGAATCCATAGGTCGTGATTTCCTAAAATAGAATTGAAAACAGAAAAGCGGATAAAGTACTACATGAACACAAGTGCACAAAGTATAATTACAATGCCCTGAAAACTCGCGTAACTGAAGTTCCACGAGGTCACGAATCCAAAACCGCGTAAAGATGTAGCCGTTTACAAGGCGGCGCCTTCTTTCATTCAATTTTAGATCTTGACTGTTGGCCTGCTTAGCTGCAAGGCAGGCGGTAAAGGAGAGGATGAGTTTCAACCTCGTTCCCAGGTTCTCTCTCCTGCCCTGGGAACGAGGTTGGGGAAATTTAAGGGCGACAAAAGAAAGAAAGGGAAAAACCACTCCCTTTTTCCTTGACTGTTTTATTTTACCCCACGATTAATTGATTAATCATCAATTTACATCTCCTCCAAGATTCAAGGACATTGAAAACAACGAAGGCAATTAATTGGGGCTTCAAATGCCACAAATTTTTCTCCCAGATTTTGTGTTTACAGGTGAGTGTCCTCATTATTCACAGGCATTGTTTTCAAGTTTCAGAAACACATGCAAACTTTAATTTGACTTGCTATAAATCGATCTCTTGGCGAGCAGGGCGAGTCTTTTAGGCCGCGAAGCGGCCGATTGAGCGACGAAGTCGCGAGAGGCCGTCGTCCCGCGCCATAAATCCCACGAAGGACTTTTTTGAAAGACTAACTTTAATTTGCAGTCAAAAGGGCCCTCGATTACTTTCCGAAGAAATCTCCGAAATAAGCCAATGTAGCAGAAATGGTGAAGACAATGTCTGTAACGTCACTTCTTCGTCATGAGGGACGCAGAAATAAATCGCCGTCGGCTATTGCAATAGTTTATTTGCTTTTATGTTTCCTTTCTGCAATAGATGTTCTCATTCGCCTTGTTTTCATTGTTACGGAGACCCCTCAACATGACCGGAAAGCAATCGAGGTTCCTCGTGAATGCACTGAAATTAGTCTTTTGCTAAAGTTGTGCACGTGCATATGAAACTTGAAAACAATGCCAGTGAATAATGAGGACCCTCACTTGTAAACACAAAAAAAACCTTTTGTTTTATGTAAGACTCAATTGAAAACTGTTTTGTGATTTGATTGAATTTCTAGGGAGTTTAAGCAGTGACGTTTTTGAGCGGCGCACGTCAACCAGAAGTGAGCCTTTACTCTTATAGAGAAGATTTGGCCAAAACAAATTTGTTCAAAATCATGGCTCAAGACTGCAAACTGTCCACTTCCGGTTGACGCCTGAGGCTCAAAAACTTCGCTGCTTAAGCTCGCTAATAGCGCAACCATCCGAAAAAATTTTGGTAATCATGTAACCGTCCGTCCGTCCGTCCGCACCACAGGGAAACCAATGTGAAATGTTAACTTTCTAGCTAAAGTGGGAGCCAGTAACCTGTGTTTAACTTGATAATAGATAGCCATATTATGGTCAATTGACAGCTGTCAAAACAGGGTATCCCCTGACCAGTGTCACATGTCCGTATCGCAGGCTCAGGTACCAACTCATCGAGGTCACATGTTTTTTTAAGTTTCTAATGACCAGTCGATAGCTTTTATTTGATTGCAGGCTCCAGTTTATGTTTCTCACTCATATGGTTCTCCCCTAAAGTTAACTATAGATTTGTGGATTTCTACGCAATGGTTTAAAATCCACGGTCTGAAGCAAATTTAAAATGCATTAACTTTTAGCTCTGGCTAAATCTATTTAGTAAAATCCAACTAGTGGTCTATTATCAATGCTGTGTTCTGATTGGTTGAGCTACTACTAGGCTAGCAAAAAGCGCTGGCTTTGAAAACCAAAACAATGGCAGCTGAATCGCATTTTGCTAGCTAAAGCTGTTTTGTCTTGATATTTTTGACCAACTAGTTGGATTTTACTAAAACAATTATTCCCCTCGCCGTCATGGGCTATTGATTCCGAGCCCATTCTGGCTCAAGGAATAATAAATTGTTAAATATTATAAAGCTGAGAACAGCTATCTTTGGGACAGAGACAAATGGGCACTGTAGACAAGCAGCCATTAGGGACTTTAAGATATGACAACTTGTAACACTGGGTTGAGTCGTGCAAAAATAGAACGTTAAGATTGCAGTACAGACAGCAGGCTACGAGAGAAGAAAGAGGAAAACAACATGCAAAGATTTCTTTTTTTTCATGTTCAGTCCCCAAAAATGCAAGTATTTTGCATGTGACCTTAATCTTTTCATAAATAAAATAATGAAAATGGTGAACAAAGTTTTGGTTGCACAGTTTTCATCATTTTCCACAGAAATAGCAATAGTTCGTTTATTAGATTTAGAAGATGAACTTCTCTGATTTAATACTGGTGTACTTATCTAGTAGTTTGAAGTATTGAAATGCTGAGGTTTGATTATCTCCAAGACGTTTAAATCACTTTCATTCATCAAATGCAATATAAAGACTGACGTTACACCAGAAGAAAAATACACCAATCATTTCAAACTAACTTTGAAACTTTTAAAGTGCGAAGAGAAAATAAATTACCTGCATGATTACTGTTCTCGGCCGTCAATCTGTTTTCTGCATATAAACAGGTAAGCTTATAGTTTTAGATAAAAATGTAGTCATAACTTTTATAAATGGTTTGTGTATGTTAAAAGCATAAATCTGAGCAGAAATTAGACACAAGTTACATATTTCGCTTTCCCCTCACTTAAAGCAGGTGAATTTAAAACATTTTTACGAAAAGATGAGATTCTAGAATTACCGAGATGGTGTAGTTGTGACTACGAGAAACAGCTCAACAACTCATCATAGCTACAGGACTACCGGGAAAAATGAACAGTCACATGGTTCTGATCATGTGCAGCAGCATGTTTAACCATAGATAGTCATCCTATCTTAAAGTCCCTATTATTGGGAGGGGGGAAGGTAAGAACAATGTTTTTTTGGTTTTTTAAAATGGTTTAGATAGTCTATTAATATATAACAAAATCATACACCAACACACAACAAAATGTTTAGAACAAAAAGTTAACAAAACAAAGTGAGTAAATCAGTTTGTACATCATTCCATTTCAATCGTCATTTCGGGGAAGTTCTTTGGAAGCTAGGATGCAGTTTGAGATGTAGGGCCCGTTAGGAGAAGTTTGATGTTAATATAACTCAGTACAACGATGCAAGGAAGGAAAAAATTATTGATGGCAATAGTGTTTCTTACATCTAAATATGTGCCAACACTCCTGGATTATCCAGGAGCCTCCTGGGTACAGGCACCAATCCCCCACTCTCCTCTACAGGTCCAAAACTCCTGGATTAAATAATTTGCTGTTATTTGTATAGGTAATAGCATGATTAGTAGTGATATTTGGCATAAATACCACGAGTGATAATTATTTCAAAATTGTTATACGTAATTTCACGAGCCGTTAGGCGAGTGAAATTTGAGACAATTTTGAAATATCACGAGTGGTATTTGTGCAAATATCACGTACAAATCATGCTATTATTTGTTTATACTACTACCCGCAAAAGGTTTGTAATTTTCACATGTAGGTATTTCAAATTAAGCTGAAATACCACTGCTCTAAGCCAATCAAATTGCAGAAATTTCTCATGTAGTAGTATTTAGAGTAAAAGTGAATTTTGAGGGTAAGTAATTCATGTAATATTTGATATAATGTCCTAAATTGACATTCCAGGGGATTGTGGTAATGCAAAAGGGAGAGTCCAGTTCTTATATCTCCAGAGGTTAGAATCTCTGCACCTAAGGGAGGAATGCTCCAGTCCTAAAATTATGCAATGTGTGATTTTGCGCTATCGATAATAATCTCTTTTGATCTCACAGTCCAGAAGACTCAAAATTAATAATTATTTAAATGTTGCAAATATAATCTTGACACTTGGGCCTGGTTCAGATGCCCAACTTTTCATGAGCTGAACCTAATTCGATTTAAGACCGACCCAAACTATTTAGACCACCTGAATTGATTCAGATGCCGATCTTAATTCCAGCCGAACTAAATTCAAAAGGAGAAAAATGCTCATTTTGGTTAAACTGCTTGCAAAATACATTATAAGAATAAATTTATGCATTAGGTTCGGTACTTGAAAAGTTCGGCGTCTGAATCAAAGCCATTCCAAAGTCGTTCCACAGTCATTCCACGGCTGAGCATTCCAAATTGAAACAGCCGTTCCTAATTGATTCAGACGCCAAACTTTTCATGTACTTAATTCAATGTATTAGGTTCAGCTCATGAAAAGATCGGCGTCTGAACCAGGCCTTAGATACATCATGCGGAACCCCTTAGACTTTCTAGACTTTCTAGTGATGTTGTGAATCTGATGACAGGAAGTGTTCTCTAATCGTCTCTAAAATAGCACATATAAATTTGCTACAAGGTGTAACCCAGTAAAGCGAGACAATGAGCATCTGACCCCGGTCCCTTTCTTCTGAGGGAGCGGAAGCTCCTCTTGAAAATAACCTACGTTTCAAAATAGCTCTGTCCTGATCTATGTACCTGGTACGAAGCACACCTTGGAGAACTTCTCTGTGAGAGATTGAAGAACACTTTTTAACAGTGTCATGTTGTCGGTTACATCGCCAGCCACAATAAGTACATCTTGTTGGTAATCACTTGCGGACCAACTCTGAACAAGGTGAAGGTTTTCCGGTATGTCGACATGAATGTCCGAAATTGCGAAGATCCGTGACATTCTTGACGATAGTGAGCACAGATTGCGGCTTATTTTAAGCAACATAAAAAAATCGGGTCCCCTAAATTATGGCATTTTCCTAGACGATGCAATAAGATGCTATGAACTCGGCACTGTCCGCCATTTTGATTTGTGTTGTTCCCAGGTTCCACTCGTTCTGAAAATTGGGGCCTTGGGCCCAGGGGTACGCAGGGGTGTACTCTCTTACATTCTTACATGGCAGGGGGGTAAAAAAAATTTCACACGAGTTTGTCCTTACCAGGGTATACATGTATAATAGGCCATTTCTGAGTTCCCCGGGGCCTCTGTATCAAAACGAGTTTAAGTGCTCATCCTTTGATATGGAAATGACTGTCATTTTCATGCAAATAAAACTCATTTTCTCAAGAAAGGTTGCGCACTTGGCCTCATTTTGAAAGTTAAGGTCTTTGGAACTCGGAATTGGCCTATTTTTCGTGCGATTTTATCCGAATTATAAACAGAGTATGGCCTGCGCGATTGATTTGATTTGCCAGGCGAAAGTTTTTTGTTTCCTCAGAAAAGAAAAGCAATAATTATAACATAATTTTTCTCGATTGCAATTCAATCAATCAATGTCTATTTGCACCATGTTTTCACTAATTTACAGTAATATAATTAACACTTACGATAAGTAGCGGGAGCTCCTAACAAACCGCGGCTATTGGGCTTTCAAGGAGAACCCTGTTACAAGCTGTATTTTTGCTGCTAACTTCAATTGCCAATAGATGGCAAGACAGCGTGCATTTCGTCCTTTGTCCTAAACAGGACTCAACTAAATTGAGGGTGTTGTTCTAAACATGGCCAGGGTTTCAAACCCTAAGCGGCCCACCTATACCCAAATATTGGTCGAGTCAGTAGTTTGAAAATGCATTTTTGCACTTCATCAGCGTCACCTGTCTAGTAAAAAAAGGCAAACAAGGCTTTATTCAAGAGCAACGTTTTAGAAATTTCGAGCAACTCAGGGCACCTTTTAAAGAATTTTGGAGTAGCGTTTTAGAGATTTTGGGGCAACTTGTGGCTGAGGCTACAGTTAGACACCTTCGTCGACACATAAATGTTCTTGGCAAAATGGCTTAGTGTGATTTGATCCACTAGCTAAATTATTTTTGATTGTTTGTTTGTTTGTTTAATTAATAACAGACCCAAGAGTCAAGCGGGATTACTGCAGGTTAGTGATTTTCTGGCTTCGGAGTTGCCGCGCGTAGCTAGTAGTAACTTACGAAATTTTGACCGTAGCGGGCGAAAACAGTCATCTTTCCTCGCTCCACTAGGGACGTTTTCGCAGGCTACTACGACGGACACGAAAAAGTCAGTTTTTCAGTAACGTTTCTGCTGGCGTCTCCGTTGTCAGATCGTAAGGTTCCTGAGGCAAAGTTAGTTGGCAAATGCAATTTGACTCGTCCTCATTCTTCTGGCAACCTTACAACTGGATAATAAGAAAATAAGTTTGATTGATCAAGCGCGAATCCCAAGTTCTCGTCCCCAGAATCCATTGTTTCTTGGTCACGTGGTCGGTTACAAATTAAGCTGAGTGGCTCTGGGGACGAGAATGGCGCGAATCTAGGCTCAGTCTCCAGCTTTTGGTGTCTAGATACGCCCGCGGTACCTGTAGACGTAGCGTTAAAGACCCTGAGTGTGTTCGACAGACCGGCCCTTATCCAATTGGGCTAACCGGTCGGGGTTTTTTTTATCTTTCACAACCTGCTTAAGTTTACCCTGATCCACTCTCAATACGCATCAATATGAAGGTCTTTTTCGTCATTATGTCAGCAGTGTGACTATATGGACAAAACAGCATTTGAAAATAGCAGCATTACGACGCAAACATACAACAATCTTTGGTTATGTATTTATGTCATGCAATGGGTTACAATTAAGGCGGGTGCACCTAGCCTGCGCGCAGACGAAATTAAACCCTGGTTAACTCCTTCTGCGAAACAGCGCCGAAATCCTTGTTCTAGACTTCCAGCTGTGTACCCAGATTTGAGTACGCGCCACGATTGGCCAGTTAAAAAAGGCCTTTGTTTTGTTTGTCGTGATCGCCAATCAGGTTGAAGGGAAATTCGAAACGCACTTCCGGTAATTCGTTGAGTCCGTTGGTGGTCCAGAACAAGGATCTCTGCGCTGCTTCGCAAACGGTACTAATCAGAGTATTTTTATCGTCTGCACGCAGGCTAGGTGCACCATGCTTTCGGTACTCCGGGGTTAGTTATAACTAATAGTTAGAATTCCAATATAATTCAAATGGTTCACATCACGCATGTTTGAGAAGCTTCAGCCGTTGAAAGTACAGGCTGAGGGGTCTTGAATATACAATTTTTCAACTCTCTTTCAGATGTTTTGTGTCATGATGGTAAGCTATCCTTTTCTCCAGTGACTGACTGCTGCTTCTATAAAGGCAGTTGTTCAGTTATAGTGATGAAATGGACGAGTCCAGGTTTGCGTCTAAGGGGTTTGAGCAATGCAGCTTCTATTTCTTCTGTTTATATGACTCGACTTTATTTTCCAAGAGGCTCGCACGCTTCGTGAGGAAATCTCGCGCCGTGAAAAACCGATTTTGAGAAAAAAAAACGTCTCTTTTGAACTCTTTATTGAAGTAGCTCTCTTGTTTTTATGCTACGGAAAACCAGGGTAAACTAATCTTATCTCCTGGACAGATAAATTTCTTTAGATGCTACAACACCAGCTATTAATAGCCCTTCAGAACACGGCCAGAACAGTAATCTAAAAATGCTGCCAATGAAAACACAAAAAGTCCAGTCAGCAAAGCTGATTTAAAACAACATATATTGTTTTTTTATAACAATATTTCGGCTGGCCATACCAGCCTTCTTCAGGTTTACAGATGTTACTGAAAGCTCTTCGAAACCTTACACTAATAGTTATTCATTCTTATTCATTCATTGGCACGAAGTTCCCTCAGGTCTAGCTAGGGTCCATTGTTTTGTAATTTTTTCCCCACCTGATACCTGTCAGCTGTTATTAGAGCTTCCAGATGGCCTTTTAAATCATGGGTTTAGAAGCAGCGGTAGACATGCATTACGAAAGGTGAACTAAACGAAAGCCTCAGTCATACCAATAACGGTCAATGATAATTGACTTAAAGAGTTGAAAGGTCTCTAATATAATTATAAATGACACTGAAACCTCTGTTGCATGCTATTGAATGTACTACATTTGACACCGGATGTAAGAGAAACGCGTAAATATAGAAATGAATGTACTAAACGATGATTTCACGTTCTGACTTTCTTCTTCAAAGTTGGTATCCATCATGCACAGTGCCCCAAGAATAAAAAAAAGTTATCATGAATAATTTAGTCTAACCTCAGGCTGGATCGAGAATCTGAAAAGTTTTGGCGGGAAATTTCGGTGATACATTAGTGGTTTGTATTTGAGTATTTTACTGAATTCTAGAGCGAAAAACAAAATCATTACAGATAAAAACGAAGCAATAACTAACAAAACATAAAAAGGATGCAGTAGATCGAGGCCAACGTATTCAGTAACAGCGACATCATTCGTCAAGGAAACTGTTTTTTTATACTCATGTTGGCCAAAACATTAGTCAGATAAGTATTAGCTTAGTAATTCATACGATTGTAGTTATTCTTAGAATCAATATAAGTTTATTACAAATGAAGATAAAACCGTTTTCTTGAAGCCCTCTGTGCTAGAGCTCCTCTGTTTTATTTTTAATATTAATATTATTATTCTTATTGTTATTATTATTATTTTCACATTCAGTGGGAATCTATTCAGGAAAGCGGCCAGGAATGTATGTGTTATATCTTTGGCCTCGTACGAGACACTGGCGCAATAATTGGCCTATAAAAATTAAATAGTCGTCCTGAAACGATAAACTTTTAATAGTAGTGTAACTTACTGCAATGTTCCTTAGGAAAGTCTTCATTTGCTCTAGTTAACGTGCCGATCTAAATAAATTTATCATACAGCAAAAAAGAGTCTATCAGTTTCCCTCTTAGTTTGAGGCTTAAGAGGAAAGCTGTAAAGAACATCATCTTGCCATTATAGTTTTGACAGGTACCAATGATTGATGAAATGGACTCGCAGGAAATTATCAGACGATAAAAAGTGATGGAGAACAACGAAAGCACAGTTTAGTTTTAAATCAAATTGTTGCGTTCGAATATCAAACTTCTTGCAGCAACGATCAATCAAAAATAGTAAGGAGCGGAAATGAAATTAAAGGCTGGTGTATCTCTGATATTGTCCGTCCTCACAATCAAGTCATTCCCTATTACTGAATTTTCTTGTTATGAAGAATGATATTCTAGCACAATTAACTGTCCTTATTCATGGGCTAAATTAGGTTAACAGCGGACATTAAAAGAGGAGGGCGCGACTGCAATCACCTGCTGGGTGAGTGGGTTTCAAATTCAAAATGAAACCTCAGACAGGTTTTGTTTTAGTACGATTTTTTCTTCGTGAATCCTTTGTAAACCAGTAAAGGACAGAATTAAAAAAAACTTGTTCTAAGCGATTTTGTTTGTGATGCTGCGGATATTTAACGAAGGATGTCTTGCTCGAGGTTCCGGTCTTTTCAATATACATCACGAATCTGAATTCTCTTCGAACGGACATCTGCCACATTGGTCTTTATTTTCGAATCAGATCTTTAACCCTTCATATTATTTGTCACACAAAAGACTATTTAAACAGCAAATAATAGAACCTCGCCAAGGATATAACTTAATCACTTTTCGCTCAACAGTGAGAACAAGAATGATCACAAACAAGAAACGTTTCAAAGGATCGCACTTAATTAATATAAGGCTTTGAAAAAGTAACTTTTCGTGAGCCAATTCAGGTGCAAGGGCCAAAAGTGAAAGAAAAATTCAGACGTATCCTAGATCTTTAAAATTTTAAACAAGGTCTTTTTGACGTGTTCAGCTTATTGAATTAGAAAGCAATAACAAGGAAAATTAGATCCATTAAACTAAACAGAGATAGCCTTTCAAAACAAGATTTCAAAACTCCGCTTAATTGTTTCAGTATTCGTAGCATTAAAGTAATAATTGGCCTGTCATCTTTATGCGATGATACCCCATTGATCTTGAAAACTGACTAAATTGAATTAAAAGATCTTAGATGAAACCTGAAAGCCACGATGAGTACTATGACATAAGATATCCAGATGCTTTGCTATATCACAAATCTTGTCAAACGAAGATCAATTGTCAGTTTGTTTCAAATCGTTACCTGTAAACTAAAAAAGCGAAATTGAAAGAAGTTTTTGTCTTAGTGACTAGTAAATAAGCCTTTTATCACAGTCGTGAACAAAGGTTTCCCTCCAATACCTTCAAATCTTGTCTGGCAACTTTTAATTCCTATCTTTGTTTAGTTAAATAAGACGATCTAAATGTCAAAAAGTTTCGCCTTCATTATCGCGGATTTTATGCCTCAGTCCGAATTAACCTGAGATTTCTTCCTTTCTCTCGGTCATCAACACACGCACTCGCGGAAAATGTTTGGTCTTAGATCGTATTAAGCAAGTTTTCATCCCCATTAATCAAATTATGTTGCACAATATCAGCGCAACTAAGACTTTGATACTACAGAGCTATAAGACAGAAAAAAATAAAACAAAATTCAAATAAAAACGTCTTTGAAAAGACTGATGATCAGTGATCACTTGTTTCTATATATCCGAAATGTGTTTTTGCTATTGAAAGCAAAATTTCACAATGCCTCTTTGGATAGACAAAAATGATGTTTTCCAGCGCTTATAGAAGGTCGTTTTTTAGTGTTGCCTCCCGAGTGGACGTCAGAAGAAAATTTGTTAAAATGATCGCTTGTAAAATAAGAGGAAAAAATTATTGCTCAGAAATTTGTTTGTACATCTTGGAAATCTCCGGTAATCCATTACCAATAAACTTATTAGTCTAATAAAACCGAGTTAGCAACGCGGTATAGAGATTGCCTCGTATTGATTTTGAGAGATAAACCATGGTGCATTATTTGGTTGAAAGAAAATTTCTTGTTTGATACACTAAAATGACGAAATGGATGGAAAATTACTGATATTAAGTTAAGAGGAAACTCATTAAACTGACTTAATTGATTCTAAATATACACAAAAGGCGAGATTAAATTGAATCAGCGAAAACTGATCTCCAAAAGCTACTTTTCGTGAAAAGCGTTTATTGCTAGTACGGCAGAGGAATTCACTTTGTAAAAGTTTCTTTATAGATTATCTTTGAAGACAAGTTAGGACTAAACCAGACATCTTACTGATAAAGTATAGGAGATTAGATATAGCTACCCCGCAATTTCAATCTCCTCCTTTGCTTTTAATTGTTTTTCAGAGAATTAATTGTCTTTGAAACCCTCAGCAGTCCACAATAATTTCACTTGTCGAGTTAATTTTAAAGGGAATAAACTCGGAAATATCTTTTACTCATTAAACGTGATAAGATAATTGACGAATTAAAAAGCATCCCTGCCAGCAAATTGCTTGTTGTATCGAATGCGACCAACTTAATGAATGTAAATTTGCTAAACAGGTGTTGCTCTCGAATAGAAATGAAAATCAAGTAAAATCTCTTGGCGTGTTTCTCCCCATTGGTAAAGGAAGCGAATATGATGTATTATTGCCCGCTACAAACGTATTAATTAACTTCGGTGATACAATAGGTTCGGAAACAATGCCAATTTTGCTCTTTCGATACCACATGGTGAAATGCAACAGTACATTTCGCCGGCAAAAGCTTTTGAACCGATAACATTGCGAATTTCGACCCCTTTTCGGCCATTATTAAGGATGAATTCACCACAAAGAAAATGCCTTACAATTTTTAGGTCTTGCTTAGATGGATTTTTTTCCCCAGAGATGAATATCTTTGTTAATTTTTCCTTCTAAAACTTATATTAAATTTGCAGGCTTTATTTGTTTCCTATCTGTGTGTTATATGACCAATTTAAATCTCGGTGTAATGTGGCCAATTTAACTCATTAAGACAAACTCGCTTGTTGCGCAAAATTATAGGGTCGTGTTTGAGTTAAAGAGATACGCGAACAATTTGTTTGTTTACTGTGAAGATACTAATAAGTCGGTCCTTTCGATTATGTATTGTGTGGCTCCCTCTAATCAATATTGCCAATGGACTAATGAGAAAACAGCATACTTTACAGTACCGTCCATCGTTTAGCAACAACGATTAGAAAATTAGCAACCAATAGTTGCCAATTTCGTTGGATATGAGCATAAAAGGCTGATATTTAATAAGCAAACGCACACTCGAAATCATTCACCTGCAGCACACGGTGCAGTAACAATCACTCCATGCTTTGAGATATTTATATGTAAAAAAAAATTGAAGCATTTCGTGGCGGAATCCAAAAGAGATTTAGAACAGTTTTCACGTCGAATCATGCAAGCATTTACCAGTCCGTATGTGTGCCCATATTTCACTTGTTCATCGCCATATTGTCTAACTTTAAGAAACACAGCATTGGCGTCAAGTCTGCAATCAGTTAGCAGATCACCCTCAAGCCCAAGTCAGCCTGGAGTATCCTCATTCACAATCTCGTCCATTCTGGCGCGTTCTGATGACTCACAAACAGGTAAAACGAGAAGTGAAGACACGAACGAGCTGAAACCCTCCTCCGACAGTGGCCTAAGTACAGCTACGCAGTTTCTGCCCTACAACTCGCATGTTTCATTAGAAAGATTTCACCCATATCATCGACCTCTGGCAGCCAGTGCTTTTGCGAGAACTAGCTGTGGATCCATACAAAAAGGTAATTGTAAATGAGATAAGTTAGTTATCACACATCAATTCCAGAAATTAGTAAATTACGTCAGTATTCCAGTAGAAATCAATGGCATCATCTCTTTCAGGGTATAACAATTTAAAAATAATCGCACTTAAAATATCTAGATTTTCGTTCCCACCCATGCAGTTTTATCTAAATTGCACTCACTGATATTTTATCTCTTGGAGCTCCATATATTCCCGTAATATCGTGACTTCATCTTTTTTCTCAACTGCATTTTCAAGTATGCTCTGATTTTCAAACTTAAATTTCTTTTGCCTTCTGTAAATTATGATGAAGTATCAGTAAATACATTTTTACGAGTTTTAGATATTATTGGCAATCATTATGTGATATTACAACCGGTCTCTAAGGCTCATGTCAAATCGCACAACTTGAAGACTGAACGACTTTGTGTTTTTTTTTTTTTTTTTTGACAGCCTTTGCTTGAAGAGTTTCAGGGATTAATTTACTTCTCCTGCAGATAAAAAAAATCAGGCCTTTGCAGCACTGTGTATCTATTATCGTGAAAAAAGAAAATCACTGAAAAGCTAAATTGAAAAGAAAATGCTTTGTTAAAATCGGAGTAATCACCTTAAAGGTCCATTTTCCCGTGCGAATGTTCCCTTAATTGTTTTATACAAATTGAGTCTCATTCAATAACATAAAGCCCTCATCAGGCAAAGCTCGGCTAATTTAGTTGTTCAATTTTTCATACCAAGACAACCCTTTTATTGATGTATCCATTATAAAAACTGAAAGACTAAAATATAGCTTCGAAGATGCGAAACGCCCACTTTCGGGACGTTTAGAAAATAATAACATTAGTATCATTTAGCTTGATTCGTTGTTTTAGATAGAGAACCCGTCCTTTCAGTTGTTCACCATGAAGAAAACAAGGCTTGGAACTTTAAGCAAGGGAAGCCCAAGAGAATTCGCACAATTTTCACTCCGGAGCAACTTGAGCGGCTAGAGAAAGAATTTGACCGACAACAGTATATGGTTGGAGCAGAAAGACATTATCTAGCTGCCTCACTCAATCTCACTGAAACTCAGGTGAAGGTCTGGTTCCAAAACAGAAGAATTAAATGGAGGAAACAGAAGATGGATCGTACCGGCTCAAGTTAAGATCTTAAAAGAGAGAGGGCAAGAAATACTGCGTCGAAACTGGCCAAAATATTCCAGATAATCGAGATCCAGCGAATGATCCTGCTGCCTACCGAGTTGCGGTCAAAAATACGAAAGGTTCATACAGCGAGAGAAATTTCATGACCAATTTTAAACTAATGAACAGATAATCGCCCAGCAAGACAAGAACCAACCCCTTATTTGATTGCGAATATGATTTTTGTAAGGCGAACGGGGCCTTGCGTTTTAATGTTGTAAACAAGATTCTAGTGTCTTATTTCGCATATAAGGCTAATGAACACATGTTTACCCAAAAAGTCAGTCTGATTCGTGATCCGAGCTCAAAAAGTGAATAATTATACCAGTGTGAGTAATAAGTGTAAGACAGAAATTGGATTGAGCACTGTACATAAGAATTCTGCAAAAAAAAAAAAAGGTATGCAAAAAAGATTTCAATGAGAATTGTAGATAACAAATTGTATATACAGATTATCCGAGGATTTTGTATTAAAGCATAAAAATACACATATTACCCCTGATATATGTAGTTGCTTGATAGAGGATTTAATTCAAGATTGAAATGAACTATTTATACTGCATGGCTAGTAAAGTGGCTCTGGGACTGAAATTAATCACGTACTGAGCGAGATAGAGCATTAAATTGAGAACTTTCCCCGACCGCAATGAACAGTAGATTTCGCGTTAAAAACCTTAATTTGCTAGTGAGAAGCCACATAATAAAGAATTAAAAGCTATTATGACTTTCAAAAGAAGTCTGTGGTAACGTGAGAGTCTTTCAAGAATGTACCACAAGTTGGGTAAGGGAACAAAACTTCACAACATGTCCTGAATACCTTATTAAAACTAAAACTAGCTATAAACACCTACTTCAGCTTAGCTGGCGTCTAAGAACAATAAGCTGGACATGTTGTTAATAAAGATTATTGAGAAACAAAAGGTTTCTGTAGTTTTATTATATCATATCGTTTACTCGACGTGGCAGGCAAATAAAAAGTCCTTATTAAAATCTATCTGTTCTTATAAAATCCAAAAATAAATGAATAAAAAATAAATAGAATTATCTTGGGAAGTTAAAACTTGCAAAGGTTCATACCAGTGGTAACACCAGAGGACTTTACCCACAGATTT
>JBBMOI010000002.1:15072500-15130000 GCA_038088405.1 Porites divaricata
TGAACAACTTGGTCAATGGGACAACGAACGCGATTAACATTGTCACGGATTCAAAGAAGGAAAGTCTCAAACATTGTGAAACATCTGCCGATAGGTTTATTAACAGAAAACCCACAATTGAACAGGCTAAGTCAGTGAACTGCAACAGCTCCACAGTGAACAAAATTGGCGTCGTAATGGTGGACGTTTCGTCGGAGAATATCGTGGCGATCAATTGCTCGCGTGACAATGTGCACGGCGTGACAAGTGTATTAGTTGACTTCAGTGACCGCGCAGCAAATTGCGTTATTTACGCCTCGCGTAAACCTTGCTCTGTTTGCACCAAACTCATGATCCAAGCAGGGATCTCCAGAGTATGTTATCTACCATTTGAGCCAGAATATCCCAATGATGATGATCTTGATAAAGTTGAAAAACTCTACAGGATGAGTGAGATTGGTCAGTCTATTCATGTACCCAATATACAGAAAATAGTTTTAGCAGAAAGTGAATTGAGGTACTCACCCTATTCCGCGAGTAAACATTGTCATATAACTTTTATGTTATCTTTGCTGGATTGTTACTGGGGCGAACAGTGGAAAAGTAAAGTCTCAAAACACCTGAAATGGCCTGAGTACAACGAATGCAAGAAACAAGTAGATCACTCCATTGAAGTTATGCTGGAATGGATCTCACGGGTAACATTTGGGGACCTACCTGAATCTGTCACCTTCTATGAGTGTAGTTCAAAAAATTCAACCAAAATTGAAACCCAGTGTGGAAGCATGCATAACATTCCGCCTGACAATGAACATAATAATATCATCCTTCCTCTTAGTTCTAACCCACGCTGGCAGGAACTGGCTCGTCATATGTCAAGAATGGCCAATATTTTGGCACAGTGCTCAAACGATCCCAAAAGGGGAGTAGGGGCTGTGATACTGCAAAGAAACCAGATTGTATCAGCAAGTTGGAACGGTTATCCTCCGAAAGCAGGTTATGGAGATTTTCCCAGAGCTTCCCACTGTGATGGACCCTTACTCTCGAAAAAGTACCCTTTTTCTATCCATGCTGAACAGGCCGCAATTCTTGGAAGGAACACTCGGAACATTAGCGATGTTTCCTGCACTATGTTTGTGAGCAAAACACCTTGTAATGAATGCGTTCCGCTGATTATAAAAGCAGGGATCAAAAATGTGGTTTTCCCCCTTGACATGCAAAAGAGGGATCCGGCTTTCCTTGGGTATAGTTTGATCCGGAGAAGCATTGATCATGGAAGGTTAAGAGGGTTTGAAAGTTGCTTACCTCCAGTCAAGCAGGAAGAATGTGAATCAGACTCAAAATCTGTTAAGGGTGCATCACGCCAGCTGTGTTTTAATGGAATGACAAAAAGTGTAGAAAATGATGCATCGCAAGGGCTTGTAGCTTCAGTGATGCCTTGTGATCAGTGGAGTTGAGTACAATGAACACAGACAGTTTATAGACTCAGTGTGGAGAGGGTTGTGTGGTGTGACTGTGCAGAGTTGAGGGCGGGGTCGGGGTGAACAAAGTCTCTTATGCAGCCATTATGTGAGTCATTACGCAGCACTTCTCTCTGAAATACGGAAAGGGAGTGTTGCATGATGACGCAAGAAAAAGACTGTGGAGAAGAGTGTTGTGTAACGATCCATAAAATGGTTGTATTGTTGGAGACTTGGGTAACATGCTTCTTGAAGTGTTTTAGGTACTTATGCAGAGTTCGGGCTTAAAGAGTTTCCCAATGAATTAATGCAACAGGAAATAGCGGTAAAAATGGTGATTAAGTGAGAACCAACGGTGTAAGGAAGACAGCCTTTGTTTAGCCATCTTTACTCAAGAATAGAGAGAGAATTATGAGTTCCCGGTAACTGCCTTTGGTTCTGGCTAAGTCTGTAAACCGTGGTATGAAACATTCTTAGTTAGTTAGATTATTGGCTATAAATTTTAAGTGTGTTTTACGAAGGGTCAGCTAATGGAAACGTGATCATAATTTATCTGTACCTTGTCAGTTTTCTTTTTTTATCTTAATACCGGGTGGGAAGTGTTAAAGAAGCGCATTCTAAGATTTTGGAGAAAATGTAGTATTTATGTCTATTCTAATGGAATAAGTGAAGAACTCACCGTTTGGCTTTACGTTTGTTGTAGAGTTTAATGGTATCATTTAGTTTGATTTTGTCTGCAGAAAAAGAGGGTCAGTGTTCTCAATAAAGACGCGGTAAGAGTTGTTGTGTGAGTTTAAAACAGTTTTATTAGATAACATTCAGTTCACAATTACTTTTAGGATTAGACTGCGAGCATTCTGGCTCTATGTACGATCGGGTTTGAAAGAAACTTTATTTTTAAGAATAATGTCTGAGTTAACCTCTAAATCTTCTCCATAACGGCAAGGTTTGTAACAAACTAATGTCAAGTATTTTATTTTTTTCTCTGTTGTATTTTCCTATTTTTCTCCTGACTAGTTCACTTTCAGTAATTACAAGCCTGCGTTACTGATATTGAAAAGGACTAAAAATTGTTTGTGACGGACATCGAAACTTTTTCAGACAGTATTCATAGTTTTGCAGGTCAAATTGCATTTCATTGCGAAGGGTATAAACTCCACTGAAATTGCTGTCGTTGGTTCTGGCAGTCGGTCTGTTTGTGTATAAATCTAGGGTCTGCTTAAAAGTATACCAGTTAAATCAAAATTAAATTGTATTTCGTCATAACAGATTTCTTCTGTATTAAGATTGTAATCTTTGAATTGCTGCATGATTACGGTCCTGGACTTTTAAGAAGCTATGGCGAGCGTCCATTCGGGGTTTTGACGAACACTGGTAGGTTAACAAACAGAGACCCTCTTTTCCCTTTCGAACCGCTTCTCCTGCTGCGCCGAAGTCGGATCCTCATCGGTGTGGACTCGACGATCGAATATCGATCCGTCTTTTTCCTTTTGGATTTGCTGTGACTAGCTTCAACGTCAGCTTCGTCGCGACGTCTCTTCTTAGTTCTGGATTTCATGACGGAATATCGATCATCTTGAAATCGGACAATTTTGATCGGACTTACCGTCTTTTCAACCTTTTCAGCAGAATTCTGCCTTGTTCGGGCGGGCGAGGAAGTCTCCGACTGTCTGCTTGGGGTCCTTCGGCGAGGAGATAGAGTTGGCGACTTGCTTCTTGAGGTTTTCCGTCTTCGTGGGGATGTTGATGTTCCTGATATTATCTTTCTTCTTTGAGGAGTTGATTTGACAATAACTGGAGATCTACTTCTTGACCTAAAGGCGTAACAAAAAAAGAAGAACAAAACATGTTTTGGAAACATTCACTTCCACTTAAGATGCCAAGAGTAAGAAGCTGGCTCCGACTGTTCAAGTACTAGATAGCGCTATCCAGCGGATAAGTGTTAGGGAAACCAATTGCAATACGCACTAGATAGAGTTTTATCTGATATATAGCACTATCCACCTTTGATCAACTAAGGCCTGGAAGCTAAAGTTGGCTTGTATAAACAGCAAGTAAGAGAATGTCATGGAGAACTGTTTCAGTGAGGGGCCAATTGCTGTTTCGAATTTTCAGTTCTGTACTTTTGTTCGTCTCTCAGTTAGGGTGTGGTCATTGATCGTCAAAACTACTTTCATTCCAGACCCATAATAAAACGCACCCTCGCTCTCACTTGATACCTTTTAGATTTACTCTTGCCTAGTCCCTGCATGGCGTCTTCCCAGGCCTTCTCGGTTAATGCATTGACCACGTGACCCAAAACGCATCGGAATAATGAGGCCTAGGGACTGGGCAAGATTTTTTTCAGTATAATCTCTAGTTCCTTTCAACAAACTTGAGGATCTAGGGGAGAGGGAGCCAAACTTTTTTACATGAGGCCAAGCTGAAGTCAGCAGCCCTGGGAAAATTTTTTCTTTTTTCATAGGCTCTGGATTAGCGGATCCCTACTTTACTTGAAGATCTTAAGCCGTCTCTGACAAGCACGGAACTTTCTTATACAAAATAGTGATTTCCTTTGCTAAGTTTGTGTCTAACTTAATTAATTAATACTATCGCTAGTTTGCTTGGTACTGACTGGTTTGTTGCTTAATTACCTTGATCGTCCAGTTGTGTTTGCAGCCTCTGAACTTGTTTTCTTTCTCATTTCAGCCTCAAATTCTTTCAAAGTTTTCCCTCTTGATATCAGCCTATCCAGTTCAGCGTAGGTATCTTTCTGCGACGCCACCAACTTGTGTTGTCTGCTGCTGTTAATATGCTTCTTCATCCCCACATAATGCGCTTCACACAGCTCACAGTAGCCTTTCTTGTCCGCACTTCCAGCAGAGCGCTTACCGGCTGCACGCTTGGTGTCCCTGTGTGGACTTTTAGATGAACTTCGTGACCTTGTGCGCATGCTCACCGGTTCGTCAAAGGGTGAAAAGCCGGGTGGAGCATCGAGGTTGAGTCGGGGCCACATATTTAGTTCCTTAACAAGGGGTCTGTATTGTCTACCGAAGTAACAAGAAGTATTAGTATATTTTTAACGATTTTATCGGCGATGTTCTTGCCTAGGAAATACTAGAGTCCTTTAGATTCTAGGACGAGAACGACTACGGGTACGAGATTTGACTTAGATTTTTTTCAAGCATTCTCAAATTATAGACACCCGGGGAAGCTTCATTGCACTTCTTTTTCACCAAAAAATTAGCACTGTTATCTTTACTGAAGGAGCTTAAGCCATCTCCCGGCCGCGAAATGATAAAACCTCTAACACTTTATAACTTGCTTCCGTTACCACGACATTCTTGTTACAACTCGTGGTAGAATGACTACGTCAATCACGTTTTCCCGCCAAAATGACGCTGGTTCACCTGCGTGTACTACTTACTCGTCTCGGAATCTAAAGCTCTCTAATGTTAGATTTAAGCCATCACTGGCCTTGAGGTTAACTGAATGGATTCTAACTCAAATAAACTCGGGCTATGTCCACTCTATACCGTCGGCTAGCTAACCGGTATAGTATGAAGAAGTATGAAGACCTATTTGATATGTGACTCTCCACTTATTTAAGAGATCAGCGCGGCGAAGCTACTCTCCGTAACAGAAATCGCGCAAAAATCACCGTTCTTATGTGTGAACAAAAGTCCAATCCGGTATGGTTTTCGTGTCAGCGTAAAAGTCAGCCGGCATAGTGTGAACATAGCGTCCATAAGCTTTTTAGCAAGCTAAGGTGCCTTTGTCGTAGCCATGGCTAAAATGTACGCAAATCTGCTGTAAGTACTCGTTCCTCAGTGTCGTCTGTGTCCATAGTGGTCTCCCTCGCAGTCGTTTTTTGGGATGTCACGCAACGTTCCCCCCAAAAAGAAAGTTGTGTGACATCCCAAACAACGGCTGCGAGTGAGACTATGTCCATAGACGCGTTTTAGCTTATAAGACTTTCTATAAAATATCAGCCCACACATCACTAAACCCGACAGTTTATTTGGAGTGAATCTTTGGGTCATTATTTTGGAAAGAAACAATTGGTTCAAATTTCGTTTTCTCAGAAAGGGAATATTTAATATCTATACCACAAACTACAAGTAGACTGATGAAGCTGGACTTAGTGGTCTTGAATATTTATTGCTACATAGAGTTTCATGCTTCTTGCGAAGCAATTATCAGGCAACTGCCAAAAATAACGATTACAATGAAATATATAGAGAAATCAGAACAATGAATGGCGCGTGGGGCGTGACGCGTCTGCTGATTCTGTTTGGTTATCAGTAAAAATATCATAATGAAATGGTAAGCCTTCGACGCGTCATTTTTGTGTTCTCTGTATATTTGATGGTAACCGTTTTCTTTTTTGGCAGATGCCTGATGAATACTTCGCATTCTCTAGGCTAGCTATTGAGTACTCTTATATATAGTCGTTGAGGACATCACTCTGGCACTCCGTTAGACTGCAAACCATATATCTTACCGACTGTGATCTTCCACTTTAAGGAAAGCCCCTCTAAGACTGCACACACGGCCAGTCGGTTGCCTACTAGTAGCTTGACGTTTCGTTTGCCCTTCAATCCATTTTAAAACTTGCTCAACGGGTTTGACTTGTATTCCCCACTTTTCTGCATTTGTCAGGACATCGGTGCCCTTGGCTGGTTGTTTCTGTTGTTTCACAGACTTCTGGAGAATGGCTTGGGCACGAGTTGGCTGAAAAGAAAGACTATTGGTGAGCTTTTAAAATCACTGTTCAGTCCCCTGTTTTCCTTTAAGATCGCCTAGATATAATCAAGCGCTTTAAATAGAAGATACTCATCCCCAGCCTAGTCTCGATACGTTTGAAACCAAGATGGTCGACCTTAAGGGTAGGCGCTCGAACCCAGCTACACTACCCTGCTGGGGACCAGCGCACTTTGACTCGCTTGCATGCGGCGGTAATCTTTGGGCCGACACATGCATCTTCTACAAAGACTCGACAGAAGCCAGGAACGGCCCATGAAAAGTCTCTGGCACCCACAGTGGATCCCACTGATCTTACGGAAAGATAGGGAACAGTGAAAAGTCTACTGGAATCAGACCTCGAAAGGTAAAGATAATAAGGCAACAGTTGCCTGAAAGAATAGGGGGCTTAAACAACGAAGACATCGACGGCAGTGAATACGACGCTAAAACAATTAATTTGCGTCCTTTCAAACTTAATTGCGTCTACTAGTTAGACCCGCTTACATTTGTCAAATGCCGGCGAGTTTTTCTGGAGTTGAATTATTATAAGGACTTAATCCAGGTTCAAATTAAGAGAAAGGAGAATTGACGTCGCACTAGGGGGTTTCACTTCGCAGTCGTGCAGTGGAGGTCAAAGATGTGTACTAAAAAGCGTGATACACGTGCAGAGCTCTTGTTTTGCTCATAAAAGCATGCAACTAGTACTGTTTTTTTGACAAACGTAAAATGGCACACTTGCAGAAAACGTAGTGATTAGAATACTTACCCCTCGATTGCCCGATAAAGTGAGGTTTGTAGTTCCTGGTTTCTTTTGATCCGTGATCACACATGACAATTCCTTACTAAGAAACTTTTCTACTACCTTGAGAGATCAGAAAAAACAACAAAAATATAAATGGTCTGATACCCTGATTTACTGTTTACGACGTTCCCTCTTCTTACCTTTTGCAAGTTTACCTTGATGAGCTTTTTCAAGAGTCTTACAACAAAGACAACTGAGAATAATTGTAGACCTCTATCATTAAAATTGTAAAAAGAAAGTATATACAATGGAGTAATCCTGGAACAAAGTTTGTAATAACATTAGAGTGATGTGTTTTACAAATTAGGCACAGAGAAAGAAGAGAAAACATTTAATAAAATAAGAACCAATAAGTCCGAACTTTGAAAAAGCTAAACACATAGTTCGTAATGGCTCCCAAAATGGCTCTTAATCGCTCCTATCCAAGAATCCTCTCTTGCTTCCATCTTTACATTAAGTTTTTAAGAAGCTTTTTGAGAGGGATAGTTAATTTGAACAGTCATTCCTTGTGCAGTCTTCATCGTTCAGCTGTGTTTTGAATAGGTCTCATTTTCCTCCTCATGTGCTGTATACGTTTCCGTCCGAGATAACATGAGATAAGTGGCGTAGTCATAGTAAACATTAAAATCATAAAACAAACCCGTTATAACGGGATATTATCATACTGACATTTTGGGTTAACCACACCGCAGGGTTTTGCCTTGCAACGGTGGATAACTGCTCTTTACATTGTGTTTCGTTGAAGTTGAATATCAGTGCTTGGAGATTGCATTAAAATTGTAAGACCATTTTGTTATTATTTGTGATTGGTCCTCAGAGAAGCGGTGTTTTATGACCTTTGATACCACTGAAAAGTTCTCTCGGGTGACAGTCACCGTCAGTAATTGCACCCCTCCCCACTGAAGTAACGTTAAATCTTTGTACTTACCCCTCCTAACTCTTTAAGTTTTCTCTCCAGCTCCCTGGCTTTACTCGCTGACTGCACGTGAAGAAAAAATGTCTTCCCTTCAAACGGAGCGGAGGTAAACTGCAAACAACGACGACCGCGAGTTTCTGAAGCTAAAGGCATGGACAACTGATGAGACAATAAAGGAGACAGGGGAACCTAACTAGAATCGGCTGTGAATTAGGAGCGAAGTGGATGGAAAAAAATTAATACCTGGTAAAAGCAAGCATATGTTTAACTGAAAGTGTTAACTAGCTAGAAAAGTCGAATCAGAGGGAGTTCACTTTCAAAATAGTACGACAATTATCCAAGTCCCTGATGTTCTTTTGCTTTTCGATTTTTTTCACCAGTGATTGTCAGAACTAAACACCTCATTTAAGATAAGCCCGTAATACAACCTTGTATTCAAAAATTGTTTGAGCGAAGAAGCTCCAGAGATCATGATCAGCTTGTGATTTAGGGGGCCACTCATTGTGTCTTGAAACAAAGAAGGATGAAAGTACAAGGTCACAGGAAAAACAGCAAAGAATCATGTTTACTTACATTTGGCCCTGCTTCTGTTGGCTTTTCTGTTTCTTTTTGATCCAGAGCTCATACTAACAATCCGAGTTGTCTAACTTTGCATTACTCGTTTATTTACTCCGAAACATTTTGCTCTAAGTAGAAGCGCAACCGCTAATGGCTTCTAATCATTATTGTGACGTCATTACTTGCGGTAATATAAGAACTTTAAGCGACTGTCGGCCGTCTCGAAGACCACTTGTCGGCCGCAACTGTCGTGCAGTTAACGTTGATTGGCCACAATAAACTGTTTAGATGAATTATATTTTGGGTCGGAAATACGCCAGCTTAACAAGTCATTGAGATTGGCGACGGCCTAAATGAGTCACTCGAAAGAAAACTGATTTTCGTTTGGCTCTGTTTCAGCTCTTTGTTGTTTGCGCTTATTTCAGAAATGCCGCTCACGAACAAACTATTGTTTTAAACCTAAATAGTTGTCTCTAATACCTGGCAAGAACGCGGTTTTTGGAAAGAAAACTCGCTGGAAGTTTTTACAATTTCCCTTTATCAGTTGCACAGAAAATCTACTCAATACAAATACTCGCCATGATTTGTTTGCATTCCCAATTTTTCTTTTCCGCAAGCCTGGCGTAACAGAACACTAAACCAGAAAGACGACACATAACCCTTTTTTTGGCGACGTGATCATCTCACTGCAATTTTTGGCCTCATTTAACATCCCGTGTCAGTTTTCCCTGACGGAATTAACTGACGAAACGTGCTAGGAAAGGAAATGCGAAAGTCATGGTCTCTGAGAATTAAGATAAATTTTTCAGCTTCTTTTTTTTTCGTCTTTTAGCCGCATTAGGCTGGGCAGTGCACAGATTAAAGTCTGCTAACTCATAACTTAAAGGGCCGATATCATAGCTAAGGCTAAATTAGAGTGTAGTTATGTACTTACTTTATGAGAAAAATAAAAACTTTACATATGCAGCCAGGTTTTTGTACATTTCTTTGCCGTCACTGCACGGTCTTCACGACTGTGAGGTGAAATTCCCTCAAGTGACGTAAACACAAGACTACAAAATTATCTCTCTCCCTCAAAACTTGGATCCAATTCCAGGGAAATTCTCCTACATTTGAGATTTCACGCCAGTCGGAACAGAATCGCGACCAAGTTTGAAGAAAAGCCATGTCTTTTAAATAGTTAGTAAAACTGACATTTAAACTGCAAAGGACTGCAAACGAATATGCCGCAGAAAGTAGGATCTATAGAAGACCTGATCAGCAAAAATATACACTGAGTAGACTCAATGAATTCTGTAAAGCTGATTGTACTACGTGAAAAATCACTTTGCAAGACATTAACACGATACCGAAAGAACCCAAAACAGCGCGGGGTCGTAGCCGTAGACAGCTGTTTCGCCATTTTTGTGGCTCCTCTGTACGACGCAACTTACAGAGAAGCTCTGCGAAAGAATCTTACAATAAGAGACTTGTTTTTATCATAAGGAATCGTAGAATATCACACTCAGTCGTAGATTAGTAGAATCGGAGAAATCGGAAGAATCGTCCAATCGGAGACTTGTTTTATCACTGCTAAGGAATTTTGAATAAAATCGTAAAATAGCACACTCAGTCGTAGAACAGTCAGGAATCGGAAGAATCGTACAATCGAAGACTTCAATGCCAAGTAACATTCGAAGAAATCTGTAATGCTAAACAGGAGAATAGTACCCCTAAATTGGTTATACTATTTTCGGATTTTAGCGCTTATCGCACCGCAGTCGCGAGCGCTTATCGTTTCTGTTTTTGTTATGTAACTGATGACGTGTTTCCGTAGCGAAGTCGATGTTCAAATTTCAGATGAAAGTGAAAAGAGAATGTTGTTTTGGTGTCTGCTGAGGAAAATGGCGCCAATTTATCCACGGACTGACGAATTATGGCGGACTGAAAATTGGCCAAAATTAGTTTCATCCCTTGTCTCTTTGTTAGTCGCTGTTATTCGTCCGCAGTCATTACCTTCAGGGTAGCCTGCGTGGCCGGCCGGCGTTAAAAGAGGAAGGGGAAATTCCCCCTTCCCCTTCCCCTTCCCCTTTTAACGCCGGCCACGCAGGCTACCTTCAGGGTTTTCCGGAGCATTGGATAATATACAGTGTATACCAGGTTTATAAGAGGGTCCCCAATAGGGGTTCTCAAATCCCGTTTTCCCGCCTTTTTTTCTTCTCAATCCCGTCATCCCGCCCTATTTCACGCCCGAGTCCCGATCCTGTCCCATTTTTTACGAGATTTAAAACCAGAGCAGCTGTCAGTTTGTCAATCTCGTGCTCCGGGTGGTACTTGTTTTAAAACTCCACCCCTTCCCGTCAGAAAAAGACAATTTTGGGGGAAAGTGACAAAAAGATGAGAGAGCACAAAAAGATGACTTAAACTTTTAATTTAAACCTCTCCGATTACTGTACATGAATGGCCTCCCCTCCCCCTCCCATAAACAAAATATATGTAAAAAAAAATTGGGGGGTCTTTGTTTTCAAGTTTTCCAATGCAATTCACGGACTCCAGAAAGAAGTTGGCCTGACTGACACGGTTGCCGCCGAGGATGCCTTTGGGACACGAAAATCTACTGCAGTCATTTCAGGAGATTGTCAGGGACTCTGTCTGCTACAAACTTCGGCAAAGGCAATATTTTCTTGCCTGGATATCATGTGGATTCTATACTCCTTCGCCAGCGGCTCGTCAATTGCGATGAGTCACTGACGAATTGATAGAAGAAAACAAACAATTATTTCTAGATTTTTTGGCCCAAGTGGTCGAAAATGTAGTAGTATTGATCTCTGGAATATGGGTTAACGATTGTGGCGCTGTGGCGAGTACGTTGAAATGAAATTAAAACGACGTGATCTGTGCATACCTCGTTGCTCAGTTTATAAGAAATTGAATGGTTTAATTTTTTACTGTAAATACTTCTGGTAAAGGCCTGTAAAATGGTTGGAGTCAGTGCCGGATCCAGACCTTGAGATAAGATGGAGCTCGGTGATCCAGACCCTTAGATAAATGGTGGGGGGGGAGATCTCCAAAAAACATTTTCGACCCTTCAGGCTTCAATTTGGTTTGGTCTAAAACTAAGGGGGGGCTAGGCCTCCCGGACCCCTCCCCTGGGAGTATAGTACAGCATGTAATTCACATTTACAGGTGGCAGAACTATGCGTTTATTTCCATGGAGCCACGTGTTTTGTTGCTCAACCTGTTTCCCGCCTCACAATCCCTCACTATTCACGAGCTCCTTCCCGCCTAGCCTTAGGCCATCGTTGGAGCCCGCGTTGTTACACGCGATATCAGCGGTCCTGTTACCGCGCGCATGCAGCGTGCTCACGTCTTGTTCCAAAACAAAAATGGAGGAACAGGTAATTGGGAAAACTCTAAAATTGAGCATCAGTTAGCTCCTTTCGCTGTCATTTGCCATGTTTTTCAAACCTTAACACTCAAATGTGCCTTGCAGGAGATCGCTCAACTGGACCTCCTGTGCAAGCAGTTGTACGAAGCAACGGACGCTGCAACACGAAACGCTGCGGAACGGGCCCTAGCTAATTTTACCAACTCCCCAGATTGTCTCAGAAAGTGTCAATACCTCTTGGAACGAGGAAATGTAAGTTTTTAAGCATTTTAACGGGTCATTTATAGTCAAGTTTTCGTCAAGCTTTTCTTTAATTCGTTATCGCGCCGTTATGACCGCGAAAAACTTATCAGACCTTGCATGACCTTTCGTTTTCCACTTTCTAAACTACAATGGTTTCCGCTCGAGTTCATTCAGATTCCATATGAACGTATTGTGATCCATACTTTGCTAAAACTAATTTTCGCGAAGTTGATGTTTAAGATTGTCTGCTACTTTTTGTGTACAAACACGAGTTGCAATTTGTTCTTGTACACGTTTAGAACACTTGACGTGCACGTGTGATTTCATTACTTCACAGGTGATCAGACATTCCAATATACAGTCACACACGGGTTGATTTTGGAATTTTATTCTATCACTTACATGAAGTTAACCTGTACCTGAACGTGATGGAAAAACAAACCTTACCTTTAGAAATCTGGTCCATAGCCCATCTTTAGCGTGGAATTTTTTAAAATTCTTATTTTAAGTTAATTACTTTACACATTTTTATTTCCACCACTCAACAGTTAATAGCCTCTCCCCTCTCAACGTCAATGGACTCACTTGCTGAGAAGTATACAATATTTTTTCTTTTTTTTTTTGTTGTTTGTAGTCTTCCTATTCACAACTGTTAGCAGCATCCTCTCTGACACGACTCATAAGTAAAAATACAGCTCTTCCTGTTGAGCAGAGGCTTGATATGCGTGAGTATTTGAGATGTTAAACATTGGGTTTAATTAAAACATTATATACTGGATTGTAGCGAGGCTGTCCTCAACAAAACTATGGGGAACCCTCAAGCTCTAAACCTTTGAAATCCCCACCGATTCTTAAGTTTTACCAAATAGTTGCATAAGTACATGTGTAAGTTGTAAGAGCCCACCAATCAATGTTATAGTAGCGCCCTGGGTTACATGTACATGCAATAGGCTATGATAGAACATGTTGCTGTTGTAATTCTGTCAAAGTTAACTCTCTGCTTTCACTACAGAGGCAGTGAAGTGCTGTTGCATTGTGGTGCAGCGTGCAGAGAAAGTGGTCGGTGTCCGATAGCCCAGGATTAGTTGATTTGTGATCGGACTGGTGAATTCTATTTTTGACGTGCCTGATGAGCTAGTGAAGTTTTTTGTGGGAAATTTAAAGTACATATAAGTGTTGTACTGTACGTCTCAAACGTAAGTTGCAGTGTTTATAAAGCAACTTTGTTAAAAGTATGTTTTACACAAAAATTGAAATACCAATCCTTCACAAAGCAAAATTATACGCAACAGTCTATAGGTTGCAGAGGTAAAAATTTGTAGGCATGTTAGTCACGGTAAAGCTTTACCATTGATTTGTTAAATTACTCAAGAATTTTGGCCATGATAATTACAGTTTTTAGGCCATTGCACACTATGAGAATCACATCCTGTGCTACAGGAATCACATAGTGCGTGATGCAATTCATGTCTCGCAAGAGGGTGGTAACTTACTTTTGAGCGGTACTGTATTTCCTATTAAATTCATGTTGATTGAAAGCTGTTTTCCAAGCTGATCTGGGGAAGTTAACTTGTTACACTTGCATGTATTATTATAATGAATTAATAAAAGAAGTAATTAAGTACTTGTAACGAATGGTTTAATTAATAAATGATAATAAGTTATCAATCGTGCTTGTCTGAAAAATTTTGAGGGGTTGGTTGAAGTGACTCTCAGGCTAGTACATGCTTGATGTAGCTATAGCTTGCTGAAAGGGCAAGCTGTAAAAACTTACTTTGTTTTCACCCTGTAGTGTAGCAGACAATAAAGCACTGTCACATTATCATGTGGCAGACAAATGTTCATTGTTTGAGAAATAATAATTATCATGGTTGCTGTGTTGTAGGTAACTATGTCCTGAACTACCTTGGAACAAGACTGAATCTTGCTACTTATGTTTCACAGTCTCTGATTCAGGTACATTGTCTTAGATTCCATTTATTTTGTTGTCCTTTAAGCTTTTGTTTTCTTTTCCCATTTTATTCTGCCCATATCATATAATCAAGGGAATGTGCCTTTTGTCTTTTCATAGGTTATGCATTTGATTATTATATTATTATCAATGACTATTATGATTATTGTTATTATTATTTTATTTGATTATTATCAATTTTTAATGAATAATACTTATTAAATGCCCAATAAAAGATCTTGATTGCTACCTGAATTTATTAACTTCTAGAATAGCAGGTACATATTCATAATAGCTAGTATAGTCAAACCTCCTGTATGCAACCACCCAATGTAAAGACTGAGTGGTCAGTTATGATGGTGGTTCGTTACAAAAAATCGAACCACAGGGCATCTCTTCCTAGAGAAGGTCCAGGCTCATCTACTTTGTGGAAGATGGTTTGTTGTAGTTCCATGTTGTCACTTAAGTTCTTTGTATATTCTAAGTAAAGTAGTGCACATACAGCTGTATAGTGACAGTAGAGATCAGACATGCGTCAAGTGGTCGCTTTCATTAACTGTCAGGCCCAATTAACAACTGCGTCGCTAGTGGAGGTGGGAACGAAGAGAATGGCCGCCAGGAAAACACTGTACTGAGCACATGGAGGTGATGCAAGGAAGGCTGACCACGCTTGAGCCAAACGACTGACCGCTGACCACGCCCGCGCTCCTTTTTTTTTTTTGTTTTGTTTTTTTTTTTTAACAATTTTTATTGAATTAGATTAAACACAAGTCTTGCAATGCCCGCGCTCCTTGTTGTTAACTGTGTTAAATATTTATTTAACCTCATAAAGTAGTCGCGCTCACTTACATGTACAGGAAGGAGGTGGTCGCTTACTAGAGTTTCCAACTTTAAGGCTTTGACTGGGAAATTTTTTTGTGTTTAAGCTAAGTGGTCACTTACAAGAGGTGGTCGCACATGGAGGTTTGACTGTAGTTTCTTTTTAATTTTAAAACTTTTTTGTTGCCATTTTCTTCTTGAATATTCAGTTTCTTGCAAGGCTGACAAAACTAAGCTGGTTTGATGTGCAAAAGACAGAGTTGGTGTTCAGAACTATCGTAGATGATGTTGGAAAATTTCTTCAGGTGATGATCTGTTCTAGTTAATTAATGTATGTAATATACATATTGTCTGAAAAACAAAAGAGAATAATGAGGCAAATAAACTAGTTACAATACAATAGATTTTTTCATGTAGAATATGTCTTGCATTATTTGTTTGGGAAATGTGGTTAAATAGTTGGTATTCCTGCTTTTTTCATTTTTCAGGGCTCTGTAGATCATTGTATTATTGGTGTTCATATACTTTCACAGCTGGTGTGCGAGATGAATCAGGTATTTAATATTATCTTACTTTAATGCAGAGTAATTGTAATTATTTTTATATAGAAGAGTTGCTACATTTGTGCAATCTTGCTTAGCTTGTTCCAGGCGTTCTTATAGTAGAGTGCGGCAGTCTGTGGGGAGTGAGTTAAATTGTGCACCAGTAAAATGCCTCTCGTAGCCATAATGAAACTAAGCTCAAATGATTTGGAATAACAGCAGCAACATCCATAGGTTGGGGGTAGGAGGAAGGCACGGGCGTCGACGAAGACACGGTAATGTGGGAGGAAGGTGTGCAAGTGAGATCATTTATGGAAGCCCAGAAAGGCAAACAAATCGTATTTGAAAAGTTATTTAGCCCCAATAAAAAGATTAATGCTTTAACAGAGGTCAAAGAAAATCAGTACTTATATATAACTGCATCTGGAATCAAATCCTTTCAAAAACAAACCGCAGGAAATAATTGCCTAGTATACATGACCGACCCTCTTAATGTTAGACTCAGAGCGGCAAAAATTAGATTTGCTTAATTAAAAGAGGTTGATGTTGTTTATTGAAAGCTAACTCAAAGGTCATGTTACACACTATCACGAGCTTTTGGGTCGCGTCTAGCTTGTCAACACTTCATTTCACAATTCGGTCAAACTGTAGTTCATGTTACAGTTATGCAGTCGGTCAGCGGTCAGTTAAGGGCAGAAAGAGCTCTGTAAAGGAATGTGTACAGGCATCCCCTTCTTTTTTCCCCAGGCTTTAGTCTCCCCTTGTTTTTTTTTTCTTCGTGAATTTATTCTCCCATGCTCTGCTATCTGAATGCCTGGAACAGGCTACATCTTGCTACTTTTACTACTACAAAAAGTCAATATTAATGAATGTTTTTTTCTCAGGCGGATTCAACAAGATCCCTTACTAAACATAGAAAGGTTAGTTTGCAGGTCCATTACAACGTTTTGTAATGCTTTTTTTTTAAATTTATTATTTCAGTAGTTGTTACATTTGACTTTTCTACAAGATATGACCCTGTGTACTGCCATAAATCTAATTCATAGAAGGAAAATTAAAAGCAGTTACAAGCTCATTTTGTACCTGAAAATCTGAAGAGATCATTTTCGACATTGCTTACTATTGGGTATTTTAATATTGTTATTTTTTTTTTCTGCACTTTTTTTGGTTTCAGAAAACAAAGAAATTCCATAATTTTGCTGATTTTGCCTTGATTATGGTGCTATTATTAGACCACAGGCAGCTTAACCCAATGTTGTCATACATTTTATTCTGCAAGTGTATTTTGTAGTTAAGCAATAGAAAACGTTTTCTGTGTTTGCATAGCCTGATATAAACATGAGAGGGGTTGGGAGAATTTGAGACAGTTGCGTAACTGTCGAGAATTCTCCCAGCACCTCGAGTGTTTATATCAGGCTATGCAAACACAGGAAAAAAGTTTTTAATTGATTTTTATAAAATAACTTTCCCAAGAAAAAACACAAAACTCCTCTTTGTATGGCACTGATTAAAAGAGAAATTCTTACCAGTCGCAAAGTCTTGTCCATGAAGTCTTGCTTGCATAATCAGTTCTTTTCTCACTTAAAATGTCAGCTTAAGTGAAAAAAAATTGACACACCTTCTTTGTAACGATTTTCCAAGTTTCAGCCGACGAAGGAATGGGTAAATTAAGTAAACTTGTCGCGTTTTGAACTTGAAAACTTTTTTATAGTGCATGAAAAAGCAAAACATCTTGACGTCACAACCATGTTTACATACTCTCATGCATTGCAACACTAGTACTCCTCTCGGCCAATCAGAACGTGTGTACTATCTTAGTTATTTTATAATGCCTTTTGAGAATGATGTTTTTTGAACATTACTTTTGATGTACTATTAATTTTTTCAGATTGCTTCTTCATTCAGAGATTTATCACTTTTCAACGTCTTTAATCTGTCTATCACCCTATTACAGGAGGTAATTAATTGCCCTGCTTCAATCATCTTTTTGCATTTTGTTTTTTTTTTTTTTGAGACTTTGAACAAAAAACTTATTTGCTTGTTTGCCTTAACTGTCAGAGAAAGATAGAGTTTTCTTCTAGGTATGATTAATATACCTACAATCTTGGGCAAACGTCTTGGGGCACTTTTGCATTTCTGAGGCATTTTTCAATTCACACACATGCCCAACCCCTCTACTCTCCCAACAAACACCGTTGGACATGTGTATCCAGTGTTTTTTCCAAGTCTCGACTCTGTATAGGGTGGGGGGTGGGGGAGGGAGAACTGCAAGAATTTTTCAAAAAGGATCCTCTGTATTTTGAAGGAACCCAGAAATTACAGAAAATTATAAATACTGGATCACTGTCCCAAGGGCTTTTGTCCATAATTGTAGGTGGCAAAATATCAGAAAGAATTCTTTTAATTAATTGATTCACTCAGTTTTCTCCTCTCTTCCACACTTCATTATAGGCATATAACAAACAGCTGAACTTGCAAGATGGAAGTCAGGTAAAATGTAATGTTCCTACAGCATTGTTTGTTCTCATTCTAGTTTGCACTTGTAAGAACACAAAACAGAAATTAATGACAATTTATGTTATGCCTTGGTGCCATTTTCTACATGAATAATTATAATAAATAATTGTCTAAACTAATTTGTGGTTGACAGTGCAGTAGCTATAGAATGGTGATAAAAATAAAAAAGGTTTACCTTTGTGTTTTTATGACAGAAGAGTTGCTTCATGGCTGAGATTGTTAAGTTTTTGTGATCCCATAACCTTTGTTATTATCACTGCTGCTCACTATAGATAGTTTTCTCGGTGATGTCATCAAATTGTGAAGTCAAAATAGTAAGGTTTTACAAATTCCTATTTACACTAGATCGAAGATAAACAAAATTTAAATCTTTGTACAAGTTTCCATTCCTGTAGCATGTTTCATTTTCGAAAACGCAGCAGTTTGAACTTCTGAGTTTTCACAGTGCGTGACACCAAAATAGGAATGCTGTCTCATTGAAAAAAGTCTCTCCTCTTGATTATCAGCAGTATAACCATTTCAAGTGTTAGAAGATGTGTTTATGTGCATGTATGTTAGTTCTCGAGTGAAAAGAAAGAGCTTTTATAGAAAAAGTGAGCTCCAGATGTTTTTATTGATTTTCAGTGGCCATGTTGGTGCACCAAAACGGTGCACCAATATATTGGCGTCTCCATACAAAGCTCTTCAAAGGTGCATAAAACATTTTGGCAAATAACTCAGAAACTGTGGACCACAAAAACCTGAGACTTGGACAAATTGTTGAAAAATTAGTCTTTTATAACATTTCATTTTCTTGGTTTCTTCCACTGGACGGTTTCCAATTTATTTTTTTGTTGCATGACAGTGAAAACAATCTATTAAAAATAATTGTCTTTTCATTGACTAAAAGCCTACACTTAATTTTGGAAATTACCGTTAGCTACCGACAGATTAGTTAGTTTAACTGCTGATAACAATAGTGACTTTAAGATACACTGTTCTCTCTGTGGGTACGTATACAGGTAGACCAACATCTTTGACACTCAGTAATATAAAGGCGACCATGATTTCCCAGATATGATGATGGAATCACCATTCTACGCGTTAGCCTACCCATTTGTTTGGGGTAGGAGGCAATCTACCTGTACCTGTACAGGAAAGCAGTGTATCTTAAGCTCTCTATTTTCCTTGTCCGTGATTATTTTGGATATCACAAAAACCTTATCCAAAAATCACTGTTTATTGCTATGTGGTCTCATCACCCAGTCTTTCCAACAATGTTTTAAATAGCTTTATACAATGTACATACTCACATTGTTCATTGTTTCCTTTAGTATACTTTAATGAGCCATCTCCTTCAGTTAACCTGTAACTGCCTGTCATTTGATTTCATTGGTACATCAATGGATGAGTCTTCTGATGATCTTGGTACGGTTCAGATCCCCACCAGCTGGAGAGGAGGTACAAATAATGTCTAGTGATATAAATTGATTGTAAAGCCATTCACCTGTTTATGTCAACCCGTTTGAAAATTGTCTTAAGCCGTTCAGTCGTTTGGGTAACCCTTTCGAATGGGTGAGTAAGCTGTTTGCCCATTCGTGTTGGTCATTTGGAATACTTAATAACTCGTTTGGCCACTCGGTGAACCTATTCCAATGGGTGAGAAAGCCATTGGCCTGTTCATGTAAGCCGTTCAGAATACTTGATAACCCCCTCAGCCATTCAATGAACCTGTTCAAACAGGTGAGTGAGCCATTTGTAACCCATGCCAAAGCCGTGCATTTTACCCATTTAACGGAAAGCTGTTAGAGTATGTTTTCACGGAAGGTCACATGTGTTATTGACCAAGGGTGAGGTTATGGTAGCTTGATAATGGCCCAGTCCTTTTTTGTGCTCTGAAGGACAGAGACGAAGTTAAGTAAAAAATGGAAAAAAGAACACGACCAATATCCAGCTGTCATGACTGAACAAACTTGGTTAACAGAGAACTTATTATAAATGGCCAAAAAGAGAACTTTTTCTTGCGTGCCAAGCACTAGAAATCCCAAGCAGACAAGATGCGCCCATTTTGGACGCTTGGATAGCTAATCAGAATGCAATATTCGCTTTCTCTTGCCCACTCGCAGGTTCAGCCATATATTAAGGAATCATGCATTATAAATTCATGGCCCTTTTTACTTCCAAGAAGTACACATCATTGTCTTGATTTTTTGAAAACTGTTTTCCCGTTTGCAGCTTTTTTGAATTTTGCCACTCTTCAGCTGTTTTTTAATTTGTACAGAGCTCTACCAGCTTCACTTTCACCCATGGTAAGATTGTTGTTTTGGCCATTGGAAATTTCTAGTTTGAAGTAGTTGCCAGCAGCCTGCATCATTGATGCAAAATCGTTTCTGCAGTTCATCTGTTTAGTAAATTTGCCACCTTAGGGCCCTCATTGATATCAGCATTTCATACTGACGATGTCACCCTAGCTAAGCAGCATTTATTATTTACTATTATTTTATTTATTTATTTAACAATCCCAGAAGCTATTGCCGAATCATTTCATTCGAGTCCCCTTCTTGTGGCCAATGGTTAGAACACATAGAACTATACCACTATTTTTAGAAACATGGCACGTTTCACAACATACAAGTCATAATACTTCACTCAGACAAGTATTTTTGCTTTCACTTTGTAGGCTCTTTCTTGTTTGGTACAACTTGCTTCTATCAGGAGATCATTGTTTAACAACACTGAACGAGCCAAGTTCCTGGAGCAGCTTGTTCAAGGTGTCAAAGGAATTCTAGAATCTCCACAGGTGACCACATTGGGCACAAATTTAAATAATGTGCACATAAACTCTTTATTAATACTTCCCCAAATACATAACTGCCACTAAAAATAAAGCTTTCCTTAATAACAATAAAGCTTGCTTTAATGCCCAATAAAGTAAAATTGACTACATTAATTGTCTATGCCAGACACCTGTTTTCTGTAAAATTAGATTATTTCGCCGAGGAAAATCTTGCTCATCCTCGGTGTAAGAACCTATAAAACTCACGATTAACATGAAAACATTTTTGTGCTTGAACAATATTTTATTTCTGTTTCTTTATTTCAAATGCTATTTCTGTACCTCAGATGCAATTGCAAGTCATACCCAGTCATTTTGCAAAGTGTTGTTGCGGAAAGTAGTACACCTGTATTATATAATGCCATCAACCATCATGGCTGAAGAAGTTAAAATCGCAAATGACTCCATGAGGTGTTTTAGCCAGTGAGGTGTTCAAAAGGGGGTTAAAGAATGCCAGTTTATTGAATAAATCTTACTGCTTAAAAACTGTAATTTGTCCTTGAAAAATCCTTGAAAAGTCCTTAAAATTTGTTTGTCTGAAGTTGTACGAACCATCTACACAACTGTGGAATTTGTGTAGCAGAAAGGTATTACGTATACATTTACTCTGTGAAAGATGAAATATTAGTTTATTTTCTTTTTCTTCTTCTCAGTCTCTTGCTGACCCTAACAATTATCACGAGTTTTGTCGACTTCTAGCAAGACTGAAGTCCAATTATCAACTGGGAGAGATAGTCAAGGTGGAGGGTTACAATGAATTTATCGCACTTATAGCAAAGTTCACTGTTACAAGTCTTCAGGTGAGAGCACTAGCTACAATAGGTCACCAAGTGAAATTTGAGATCAGGGGCTAGGGAGTCAAGTGCAAATTTCTGCAACCGTTCCTTTTAGTCTATCTAAAGAATTGTTCTGCATGGTTTCACAGATAATTCGGCCAGAGGTTAGCCTGTGTAGCAAGTATGTCCCAACTTCTACCACATAGTCGAACAGAAATACTTTTTATGCACTCTAGCTGTAGATGGATTAATGAGTGTTGGAACACAAAAAGAGGATGAGAAAATCCTTCAAAACATAGTGAACAGTGAGTTGCAAAAGACTCCCCCTTGATTGTGTAAAAAACAGCTGCTCCCCTTTTAAGCCTCGATATATCTACCTACTATTTCTCCAGACTGACCTCCATTCATTTCCGTAAAGAATTCGTTGAGAGAATTGGATTAAAGATCAAGTATTAACGATTAATTTCTCAATTTTCATAACCTTTTCACTAGATTAAGTTTTGTGGGGGTTGGAGAAAATTGATATTAGTCACTCTTGGGTCTTCAGAAGGGTTATTTCCTGTTAACTTCTCACCATCAGGATGCCACTGCCCTAAAAGTCATATTTTGAAATCAATTTTTTTTTTAACGAACAGGTGACCAAGTCGTTTGAACGGGTTGATGTTCCCAACGAACGGGTGACGAAGCCGTTCGAACGGGCTGATGTTTCTAGGGAACGGGTGACCAAGACTTTCGAACGGCTGACAAAAGCCTTATAAACGGAAAGCCGTTAGTGTACGTTTTCGCTTGGAAGGTCACAAATACAAAGAACAGTAGTGAGGTTTCTCGAACTTCAAAAAGAATTACTGAGATTTGTGGTGTTGATGTTTCTTTTGCTAAATGCTTAAAAGAGAGCAATTCCCAGATTTTTATAAATTAATAGAAACATTTTGTTTCGTTTTCTTCTTTGTGACGTATTTGATTCACGAGTGAGTTATTTTTCAGATGTGGCAGTTTGCTCCAAATAGTTTACATTACCTGCTTAGTCTATGGCAAAGGATGGTTGCTTCAATGCCGTACGTAAAGAACACAGAACCGCACCTACTGGAAACTTACGCCCCCGAGGTAATCCTGATTATCTAACCAGGGTGAGACCAAAATGAGAAAATTAGCTTGCTTGAAGGGCAGGATTTTGCGTGAAGAACTTACTAAGATCTCCAAAGAGCTAGCCCAAGACTTAAGCTGTCAATGTAGGGTGCGTCCGATTGGACAATCTGGATTTAGATGTTAAAATCCGGATATCTCAGCAGTAAAACGCGAAATCGGAATAACGCTATATCTGAAATCTGCTGTGAAATTTTTAGTTGGATTTGCTTTCTTTTCGTCTTCTTTTGGGAAATCCGAAAAGGATTTAAAACTGTTCTCTGCAAGAACAGCGGTCTCGCGCACGCGCACATGCAATTCCTTTTTCGAAGTTGACCATTTGTACCGAAACGACTTGGCAACGACAGGTTACCGCTAATTCAAGGAATCTTCTTTTCAGTGCTCTTGTTTGTTGCTTGCTTGCTTGCTTTTTCAGCACTGAGATGTTCTGCAATATGGACTGCATAACAGGTGCTTTATTAGCCAAGCGAGTCGAACGCGGCTTAAGAAGCGCCTTTTATGCAGACATTTTTTTACGGTTTTTGCTCTCCTATCTTACTGTAGGTTACCAAAGCGTATGTGACGTCACGGCTGGCATCCGTTGAAGTAGTCGTAAGGTTAGTGAAAGTGGAAAATGGGAATGGAGACATGGGTTTCAGGGTTATTTTGTTGTGATTGTTAGATTGTTGTGTTTTGTTAGATTGTTGTCACTTGAATTGACAGACATATCTGAGCTGACCGGGGTATAATTTCCCTGTGTTTTTAGGGAAAGTGCGGATGATCCACTTGATGATACTGGAACAGTTCAACAACAGCTTGACCAGGTAAAGTGACAGAGCATGCGCCGAAAATATCTGAAAGCAACAACTGAAATTATTTTTCACGCGGAGTGGAGCGGTTGTTTTTAAATGAGACAGCATGTTAAAGGCTCAGGTTGTTAAAGGTTAAACGCTGGTTTGCCCGCGAAATCACGTCTGAGAAATGAGTGCAGAAATTCCATACTGGTGACGCGTCACTACCCAGATCTGGTTAGTACTTCTGATTGGCCGAGCCGCATGGAAAAAGTTTCTTCAACCAATCACAAGCACCACCCATATCTGGGTAATGACGTGTCATCAGTATGGTGTTTCTGTGCTTGTTTTTCAGACGTCATTTCACAGTGATCGCCTAATGTCAGATGGTTTCTCAGGTTTTTCCTATTTCATTCTGATCGAAAACAAAGAGCAACGTAGAAAAGCACCACTCTCACATTGATCCAATAACATTTTGTTTTCCATTTTGTCCCTTACCAGCTGTCGACATTTGGACGATGTGAATATGAGAAGACTTGCCAACTGTTAATCTCATTGTTTGACCAGGCAGCTCAGAGCTATCAAGAACTGGTTCGAAATGCATCAGCTTCTGCAACAGATGTTGCAATCCAGGAAGGTACCTTCAGAGATTGTGACATTTGACAGTTTCAAGAACTATGATAAACCTGTAGCCGTCTAATTGTCCAGTTGGGGACACTTTCCACACGGAGAACTGGAATTAGAAATGTTGAAACAGAAATCCGGAGAAAAAATTCTTGGATCAGACTAAACAAAACCAGCAACAAACACAACCCAGATAGGGCCTCGATGCGAGTTTCAAAAGTTTAGGTCAAACAGTTCTTATATAGAGGGGACTCAACTGGCAAATTTTAGCTTAACAGGTTCTTAAAATGGACCAGGTTCTTACTTGCGGGTTTTTTTTATGTATTGGTATAGGTCGTTTAACATGGCTTGTGTACATCATTGGTGCAGTCATTGGCGGTCGAGTGTCTTATTCTACAATTGATGAGTATGATGCATTGGATGGCGAACTCGTTTGCAGGTGGGTGTGGTCCTGTGTTATTTAAGTGTTAGAGACTTCCTACTCGTTATTTACCGGCCAATTAACTTGCTATCAGTATTGAAGAATGAACTCGGAATTCTTCGTATTGCACTCGGCTAGGCTTTGTGCAATACCGTAAACTATCGCTTACAAGCCCCGGGATTATGTATCTTCGTAAGGGATTTTGGAGGGCTTAGCAATGGAGGGGCTTATTTCCGGGGGGGGGGGGGGGGGGGCATATAACCGGAATAGAGAAAGTGCTTTGAAACAAGCTTCCACAGTGCTGATCAAAATACGTTTGTTATTACTGGTTTGTAATTAAGCTTCAAAATGTCATTAATCATTTCAATCGTGCGCTATTCATTTGTTAAATTTTATAGCCGTTTCTGGTGTTATGGGTGCATCAAGATAGATCCGGACCACCCGGAAGCACCACTGCTTTAGTACTAAACAAGATGGCTTAGGCCACGGACGCTCTTCCACCTAACCTGTAGTTTCCACTTAAGCAGTCCACCTGTGATGTTGCCTTTCCTCTACCTAATATTTTGTTTTTCAGTCTTTATCCTAACGTGAAAATTTTTCGGACCTGAAAACTCCCTTGTATACAAAACTTACTTAGCAGACCACCACTTAAGAAACGAGAAGGAGACTGGGCCGAGTTAGCTTTCGCAAAGACTTCTGGGATCGTTGTTGGGGACGTGCCAATCAGTTATTGGCCAGCAGTCTGATTGTCCAGCAGTCTGATTGGCCAGTTTATTTTCCCTGTCCACAGTAACAGTCCCAGAAGTCTTCACGAAAGTCAACTTGGCCCAATTTTCCTTCTCGTTTCTTGAGTGGCGACTGGAGGTTCAAATTTCAATTTAACGAATTTATTTGTTCTTCCTTATAGGGTACTTCAGCTGATGAATTTAACAGACTCTCAGCTTTCCCAGCGAGGAAGTGAAAAATTAGAGCTTTCCATTTTAAGTTTCTTTGAACAGTTCCGAAAGATGTACGTTGGGGACCAAGCGCAGAAAACGTCAAAGGTAAGAAAGACGTAAACTTATCTCCACATGTTTGGAATTTGTCTCAGGTACACAGCTTATGTGCATTGCTTGATTATATTTCTCTGCAAATGAATAATGCATTGTTTCGTTAGTGAAGACATCTGAAATAAATCTTCGGTAGCTAGCCTTGCTTAATTCCTATTCCTCCACAGTCACATAATATTGTGAATCTCACCAAGCAACCTACCACCTACCGCAGAATTGAACTCTGATACTTAAACATACTTCTTTACGTAGTTTCCGAGAGGTGGTTAAAATCATAATGTGCAGAAAAAAAAACAGAGCTAAAGGAATTTGATTTCTCAATAGATTTGATTAGAATCATATTTCTTTATAAACAGGTTTACAGAAGACTCTCTGAGAGGCTGGGACTACATGACGAATCTAATGTTCTGAGTGTCTTCATGGGAAAAATGTAGGTACAAACTGAGTGACTTGACACTTACTCAGATTGTTGTTGTTGTTTTGTTTTGTTTTTCGAGGAACGTTAAGACCAATCCTCTTATTTATACATGTAGGTAGTTTATGAATTTTAACCAAGATAAGATAGTGTGTCATAGGGACAGTTTTGAACGGTTGCATGATCCTTGATGAATTTCAGTTGATTGTGCCTAACGTAAATTAATTTTCGTAAGGGAGTGTTCTAAAAACGTTTGGGTTTGGATTTGGATTTGGATTTAACTTGTAGTCAGTCTTTTACTGGCTGTCTCTTGTATCAGAGGTATAACTTACTCTGCAAATTTAGACGCAAAGTTCAGCGGAACCATGATAGTTGACGAGACGTCGCTTTTCTCTCCGTTCTTCTCTTTCCCATAATACCACACGATTTGCTGGTCCAATCGCTGATTTATGTCACCTCGTACTCAAACTCTTTTAGAGGAGGCTGTGTTTCTAGGGTTTTTACCATCACAGATGTCTTATAATCAGACTTCTGTGACTTTGATGTAATAATTGAGATCTCTCCTTTTATTATTGTTGACAGAATCACAAACATGAAGTTCTGGGGAAGCAGTGAAGCCATCATCTCTAAAACCTTACAGCTTCTGAGTGATCTGTCTGTTGGATATCCTTTTCTTTTATTCAGGTTTTTTATCGTTTAATGAAGATCACTTGTAGAATACTACCTTTCGTTGGGGATGCCAGCACATTGGGGGATTACACGGCGATATTTATTGGTGTTTTGCGGAGTTTCACTTTTTCCACGCCAAGGTCGGAAATATTTGTTTGATTATCACTCCCTGTAAGGCTTTAACACAGTATGTAGAGCGGATATTTAATGTGTTACCCTTTGACGTAGTAAGACGCTACTGTAGCGTATAATTTGGCTTTATCTTGGCTTAGAGCCTTCTTTTATTCAATTCAGCGGAAATCTGTAAGCATGCGTACTTGCAACATTGCATATCTGTCAGCATTTCCATACTCAACTGTTTTTCAGAAGGAGTCGAGAGTAATTCGAATTTACGAACCCCTTCGTCTCTCGGTGGCATTCAGGATAATTGAGGAAACGCTTTCAAGTCCTGTTGTCGGTTTGTGGCCGAGTAATGGAGAACTTTCTGCAGTTTAGTTTTGTTGTGTTTTTTTTTTTCTGGGGGGAAGGGGGTGCACCACAGGATCCTCATGAAGTAATTCATTTCGAGCCCAGATCGTCTTGTCGAGAAAGACATTAAATTTTAAAGTTACGGTTTGACTTCCTTTTGATGATAAAAAAGTATTGACTTTATAGGGGAAGCACAGTTACTGGTAACCCAGTTTTCACTGAGTCCCACAAATAAGTACAGAAACAAATAAGTGAGAAACAAACATAGCAAGGTTAAGAGCGAACCAGCTGGCTATTTTGGAAGCGTGACCGAGAAATTAAACTCGGGACTTCCGGATTCAAATTCTAGTGCTCTAACCGCTAGGCCTAGCTGCCTCCTGCATGAATCATGACGTAACTCAAGCAAATTAAAGGGTCAAATACATTTAATGTTTGAAATTCATACGAACTGTTCCTTAACTCTGCGTAACTACAGCAGTGCTCGTAAACTGGTCAAGCTGGAGGCAGTACAGTTTGTACTCAATAATCACACGGTATGTAAATTTGGGTGCTGAAAATTCACATGTCCACCATTTGGAATTGTTTATAACAATGAAAAACTGAAAAACGTTCCATTTATTAATCTGTCAGAAACGATTTTGTTTTGTTGGTTTTTAGAGTGAACACTTTCCGTTTCTCGGAACGCATGCATCACGACCTTACAAAGACATGCGCAATAGGACCACATTTTACATTGCCCTTGGCAGATTACTAATGGTAGACCTGGGTGAAGATGAGGACAAGTTCGAGTCATTCATGGCACCAATTACAAGTCAGTCTTTGTTGTATAGTTTCCCCCTGTATAACTTGATGAGTGCTTTGATCTCAATTTTAATGGTCTGTATCAAATGGCCCGTTTACTTCCATATTTACAGTACCCTTAAATTGGTTGGTTTTACTTCCAGGCGCCATGGACTCTGTAGCAAGCCGATTAGTGGCTGTTGGCAGTAATGCTTTCCAACAAGAAGAAACTAAGGTATTGTTAATTGATTTTACGTGAATTTTGTGGTGGAAGCTTTGAAGGTTGTACATGCGCACTGTGTCATCAAGTTTGTCTCGTGGTGGCTCAGCTCTCCAGGAAGTAGGGAGCTTATTATCCCATAAGGGCGACGCCATCGCCGAAATATTCGCCAATTCAGAAACGAGGAGACTGGGCCGAGGTAACGTTCGCAAAGACTTCTGGGATGGTTACAAGAACATCGGTTGCGATCACAGAAACATTTGCGGGACGCATTTCGGCTCCAGTTCCCTTCTGGTTACTAAAGTCGCCAATAGACCACCTTGCAGACGTTGTCGCGATCATTCCTAGTCGCCCGGGAAGGGAAGGGAAATTAGGTTGGCGCTGAACAGAGCGGACCGCGTCCGAGTTAGACAGAGATCCAGTAAAGTTTATCACCTTGTCGTTCCCGTTCTCAAGTAAACTTAAAATTTGGTCATTTCACGTCGTAGGTGTAAAGTAATGGCAAGGAAATGTACAGACAAACTTGATTCACGCGCAGAGTTGTTGTTTTGCTTATTAAACCTTTTGCTTTTTTGACGTTTCCGTTGCCATCACTGTCGTAATTTCGTTATTTCGTCGTAATTTCCCTGGGGGAGGATTCTTCCTATTTGCCCATAAAGAACTCAGGTCAGCCGAGGCGGATGGTGAAGAAGGCAACGTCACATGGCAAATGAGCAGCAACTTGATCGGCTGTTGTTACAGTGCGTTACAATGCACCTGACACGGCAGGAAACATGTTACGATGCATAGGGTCGCCAATCATCTGCAGCGATACAGAAATCGTTGGGAAACAATGAGAATTGAAACATTGCACTCTATACCCCCGACTTTACACAAGACTTAACTTAAGTGGCAACAAAATTTGTGCATCTGTCTTTTTTACACGTTGAAACATAAAGTTTCACCAGAAACCCATAAGGGGTTGAAACGTGTAACTCACGTTCAATGCTCGTACATATTCATTTTGACCATATTTGGAAACCCTCGTTGCGTGACTTTCGCGTAGCCTAAAAGTTGCCCAAATGTGGCAACATGGCCCGTAAATTATGAAGATTAAGTTTCGTAATGTTGGTTTTGGCCCGGGTGGTAAGAAAACTTCGCGTGGATTTCTTCTCGTTCCAAATATGGTACTTGCGAAAATAAATATTCACGAGCATCGGGCAAGGCAAACATATGAGAGTTACACGTTTCAACTCCTTATTGGTTTCTGGTTTCACAGAATGCTAATTTTTGTGGTGTTCATTTCGTTATGTTGTTTGTTTTAGCGTACCCTGGTTGGTCTGTGTCGAGACATCCGGGGTCTGGCTTTTGCTTTCAGCAAATCCAGTTACATGTTACTGTTCGACTGGATGTATCCTTTGTTCAATCAGCCGTAGAGATTGGCAAATAATTGACACGCTCTGCTCTACCCGTTTGAACTGATGAAAGGTGCTTATAAGATATTTCCCGTACTGTACTAATACAATCTAAATTGTACAGGGTTCTCATTAAGTTTTAAAGTTGACGGCTAGGATGTTAAAGTAGACGGCTTGCCAGTTGTGTTTTTTAGGTAATTTTAGGTTTTCACTCCCTCTACTTACCATATTTCCCCCAAAAGTAGACGGCTCAAACCTCCAAGTATCCGGTTTTTTAGCCGGCTGCCGGCACTTAATGAGAACACTGAACTGTATGAAAAAGCCATTAAAATGGTACCCAAACCGAGAGAAATGACTACTCAGTTAATACAGTTAACAGCGATAAGGAAATTTACGTTCTTGATTTCGACAAAAGAAAGTAATATAATCTTTGAAGCTATTTATCTATTAGGGCTGGCGCTAGCAGAAAACAGGCTGGCGTCAGCAGAAAAAAATGGCGAGGGATAGCGGATAAGACCCCGCCTCGATATTTAACTCATTTTCCCACTAAGTCAATACTGAATGGGCCATATTCGGTATTTTCCAGCGAACAGTCCCAAAATTTGCTGCGAATGATGATTCGTAGAATTTCATGCTATAATAGGCAAATCTTATGTTAGGTTATGTTTTAGCCTTGGCATAACGTCCTAAAACGTTTCATGGAGTAAAAATCTGTTGTGCAATACTCCCAGAAGTACTATAAAAGTTACTTGTAAGCACTTCGTTCCATCATTAATCTCAATGGGAGTTGAACAGGTTTTCCTTAACTCGTTCAAGTTATCCAACGTACACCTCGGTGCTGCTTCGAGCAATAGAGTGGTGGTATCACGATCCTAACGTGTCCACACCAGTGTTAAAACTCATGGCTGAACTAGTTCAGAACCGATCACAACGGTTACACTTTGATGTGTCGTCTCCGAATGGGATTCTTCTGTTCAGAGTCACAAGCCAGATGATCGTTGCTTACGGTATGGCGAACGGCAAAACTTGCTAGTAACGATGAGTAGATAACAGGGACTACCGTAGACGGCCGCTTGTAAGCTCTCCTCCCCGCATATAACCCCCTTAGTTATAGGCCCATCTTTCTGTAAGCAAAAAACTACATCCGATTATAAGCCCCTCGGATATAAGCCTCCCCCCACACACTTATAAGTCCCCCCCCAGTCATAGGCCCAACTTCCTGTAAGCAAAAAAGTACATTCCATTACCACCCCCCTAACCTAACCCTAACCCCCCTACCCCCACTTATAAGCCCCCCATTATAAGCCTCCCCCCCCAAGTTATTGGCTCAACTACCTGTAAACAAAAAAGTACATTCGAATACCACCCCCCTAACCTAACCCTAACCCCCCCAGTTATAAGCTCCCCATTTATAGGCTCATCTACCTGTAAACAAGATTTCAAACCCCCCTCCCCTAACCTAACCCCCCTACCCCCACTTATAAGCCGCCCCCCCAGTTATAGGCCCATCTACCTGTAAACAAAAAAGTACATTCGATTACCACCCCTAACCTAACCCTAACCCCCCTACTTATAAGCTCCCCATTTATAGGCCCACCTACCTGTAAACAAGATTACAAGCCCCCACTTATAAGCCCTCCCCCCCCCCCCCCCCCCCTATTATAAGCCACTCGGATATTATTATAACCCCAATTTAGCTAGCACTGATATAATGTAACCGTTGTAGTTCAATTTTATCCTTGGTTTAAATTTATTAATTATTATTAGGCTCGCGGATCTTGACGTTAACCGACACACCTGAAGACCAAGTGTACAAGCTCAAGTATCCTTTAATGGTTTGACATGCGCATTCACTACACTATCCACAGTACACACGCGGTATTCACACGGTACCCTTGGTAGACACTTGATCGACACTTTCAGATACGAAGGTGCTACACTGAGTCACCGAGAAACCCATAGGCATAGAAGTAAACAGTACTAGGAGTCACGCGATGAGTGTTTTTGATTTGCATGAAGATAGTAAAATGATGCATTACAAATGTTTTTGATGTGGGAGTTCATTGACAGCTTGTGAACAACGTAAGAGCCAAGGTTCCTAACAACTGACTATTTCACTATGTCATAGTTTCCTTCGGTAATTGAAGAAATGTAAACTTAAGATAGCTGTTGCCGGGTAAGAAATTTCGTTTTTTAGGGATGGGAGGGAGTGGTCAATGTGTTATTGAGACCCAAATAACGGCTGCTTTGTAGACCACGGTATGCTTAAAACAGCAAGATTTATCAACAATTCAAAGCTTAAATTGAACATGACACAGACGAACCAAGAATGTAGTAAATGGGTAAATGCTCTGATTGATGTAAGGAAAGCAAGTACCCACAAGGAAAGAAAACACTGCTCAGGTTTCTTTCGGAGTGTGAATAGACGTGTGTTGATCTTCTCCGTTGTATCGCCTTAATCTGCTGCCATCAGGCTCAAAGGCATCTCCATCTGTTTTTCCATGTTGAAAGCCGCGTTGTGCGGTGGTTATGTCAACTTTGGTGTGTTTAGTTTGTACGGCGATGATGCTCTAGAGAAGGCGCTGAAAACGTTTGTGGAACTTCTGTCTTCAATTCCTCACAGCAACTTATTGGTACGTAGACTTCTCATATCTGTTTTACTGCGCTTTTCACAAACATGCGAACTCTAAAGTTCAAAATCCGCCTTTACAATTGCATTTTTCGCTGCCGTCAATCATAATTACGATCATAAGCAACGAACCTTGAAACTCAGAAACACACAAAACGGATCGAAATCCACCAATCACAAATTAGAAACCATGACCTTTTGAACCTGTTAAGTAAAGTTTTGTTTCCTAGGAGTTCCGTTGAGATGATTGACGGCATGATTGATGTTTGTGAAAAGCGCAGTAATCAATCATAGGAGCATCTGGGATGGGGATACTTATCATTTACATGGGAAAACCAAAGCTTCCGGTTGGAAAATCAAATGGTTCGCGTCATTCCGTTGGGGAAGCTTTAGAAAATATCGGCTGTAATTTGAGGCAATGCTATTTTTCTTCTCTTGTTAGTCTGTTCAGCTGATTTGCACATACTTGGTAGCGGTTCTACCACCACCTCAAATTTTATAGTTGAATGTTTATACACAAGATTTCCACCCGGGTGGTGTGTGTAGGTAATAAGGACCCCTACCGACTGGGATTAGAGAGAGACGCTTGACGATCTGTGCTGATGGTGCACTTTACTTCTGCGTTCACAAGCTCGGCGACAGCAAAATCCCAACATTGCATATCAAAGCTATCCTGGGAAAAATATAGGCTTTATTTTATTACCGTACCAGTGAAGTTTCGAAACCCTTAGCGCCGGGAAATCCTCATAGTGTAGTGTATCGTAAGACATACGTGATTAGTCAATAGGCCATTTCCGAGTTCCTCCGGGCCTCTGTATCAAAACGAGGTTAGGTGCTCAACCTTTGATATGGAAATCATTTTTCATCCTCATGCAAATAAAACTCATTTCCACAAGAAAAGTTGAGCACCTAACCTCGTTTTGATACAGAGGCCCGGGGGAACTCGGAAATGGCCTATTTTGTTGCGAGGTTATCGTGCCGTGCTCGTGTAACGCGGTCCGAGTGATGTCGGGCACAAACAGCATAGTAGAAGCGTAACAGGAGAGACTAATCACAGAGGGAGAATATATTGAACAGTCGTATATAACGGAAATCTCCTCGCCCCCAGTAAGAAGCTCAGTTTTGCAGGAAATCTAGTGGTCATCCAGCTTCTGTCCAGTCCTCTCTCCCAGCCCTCACACTTCATTTTGTTGTTGGCTTTTCCCTTGTCTGACTGACTTCTTAGCAAATGTAATTTTTCTTTTACAGGAATATCCTAAACTAAGTCAGTCTTATTACGCGTTGTTGGAAATCTTAGCGCAGGATCACATGAACTTTCTAAGTAGTCTGGAACCTCAAGTAAGTAGGGTTTATGTTCCAGGTTGTGCGTGATAATGGGATTATGTTGGGTGTTTAATGTTGAGTATTTTTTTCACGTAAACTCGAAATTGCAAATAGCGATACTCAGTCACCCAACGTGCAAAGAGAGGCGCGTCCGATAGCCCGGGGCTAGCGGTTTGCTATCAGGCTAGTTAATTCCTTTCTTACCTTGCTTCATAGGCAAGTGAAGTTTTTTTGAGGAATTCAAATTGCAGATTTAAAACTGCTTTAATCAATCCGGCTCATCAAAAGTTGTTTTTGGACTAGTTAAAGTGACGCTTGACATGCTAGCTACAGCTGGCCCGAATGACAAGCTTTCCTTATCTAGCTCCCTATCTATCTTCTCATTGGTTGAGATCCTACAGCAAAATTTTGAAATCAGCGCAACCTACAGTTAGTTAGTTATCTGCTAGCAGATAACTGACTAATCTGTAGGTTGCGCGCGCAATGCATGATTTCCAAGAGCAATGTCAAATCGGTTCCTTGCGAAGGTGTATTTGTCGCTATTTATTTCAAAACAGTGTATAATAAAAGGTATTAGATTCGGTTTTTGTGATATCCGGAATAATCAAGGTCTCGGAAAGCGTTATCAAAATATCGTAATTTGTCAGTGGCTCGCAGATCAATTTTTTGCCTTAGCCTTCGGCTTCTGAAAATAATTGATCTGCCCGCCACTTACAAATCACGGTATTTTGCTCAACCTCGTCCAATAATTGCTAAGTATTCTGCTACCTAAATCACGGGTTAAGTAAAGTCACTCTATTGGTTTTCTCTGTTTTTTTGTTTTTTTTTCAGGTATTTATGTATATACTATCCTCCATATTGGAGGGCCTAACAGCTTTAGGTAAGAACTCCTGGCATTTATCTTGTTTTATGACGCTGTAGGTGCAAGGAAATTCTTTTCTTAGGAATTTACTTTAAATACAATAGAAGTCCACAAAAGCCATACCTGGCTTAAAAACACGTCTAGTATGTAATTGAAAGAGAGAGACATAACTGAGGGTCTACAAAGCTGTATTGAGTCTGCGACTGCTGCAGAAGTAAAAAAAGGAATGGCAATGTTTTCTTGAAACAAATTTACCATTCTGCGTGGTCATCCAAGCCTGGTAAAGGTTAGAGCCTTTTGCGCCGCTCCAAATGTAACAAGAGCTTGTACTCAACAGCCTGGCTCTGTTGCCAGTAAATTAATTGCTGGTCAAATAGAAAACAGGGGAGATTGTGTTTAGATATATGTTCTTATGTGGTAATAAAACAGGCTTTTGGAAGTAGCAGTTGCTGCTTTTAGCAAAAATATTTAGGCTGTTTCAACTAAGAGCTTTGCTCAATTCAATTTACTTCCCGCTGAAAGGACTTCTAGATTAGACAATTAGCCTCTTGCGTGGACCTCAAGCAAGGTTCCTTCCCAACGAGCATCCTCTGTTAGGGAGAAGAGTGCTTCACCGACCAAAATATTGTTTGCGTAGAAGGCGGCAACCTTGTACAGAAAGGATTAAGAATCTTTCACTTTCGTACACACAGATCGCCTTTCCCCAGATTTGTTACCACTATGGCCCCTACCCTCGCCCCACCCTGATCAAAGTTGTTCAGTCGAGGTCAGAAATGATCCAGCTGGTCTTCAACATTGTTTTTTGGGGGAAGTGGGTAGTATTTGAAGTTGCCAGTGCTTTCAAGAACTTTGTCTCAAAACTAATCATGGCAACGCCCATTTTTTCCAAGATTGTGGCAGCCGAGCAGTCATCGTTGATGTGAGCTGAACGTTTCACTTGTTTGTTTTTTTAGATATCATGGTTTGTACGGGATGCTGCGGCACATTAGACTTTATAGTTACACATTTGTTCAAAACTCTGTCTAAAAGAAGAAAGAAAAACTCTGCGGGGATGGAGAACCAGCCACCATGTTTAAGAATTTTAGAATCTCATCCAGAAATGATTCAACAGGTACGTTAATTCTGTTCAAGCCACGTGGACAATATAGAGAAGAACGCAATCCATAAGGCCTTCAAAGCGCAAAAGAAATCTAAGACTCAAACCAAGACTAAAACTGAACCATAGCATTACTACTTCTTTAGAATGGGAGCAAGGTCGCAATGGTATTTCACGCGTCGTGACAAGATTCTGAAATGTCCACTGTTATAACAAATAGACGTCAAATTGTTCGAAATAGCCTATTCTTTTTCTCAATAGCCAGTGAAAACAAGATTGTATTGTCACTTTAGAAACCTTGAAACTGTGCCGAGTTGACTTTCGCAAAGACTTTCTGGGACTGAAGATGATGTGAACTGCGGAAATACAAATTTAAAATGATGACATGATCGTCGCAGTGGTAATTGTAATTTAAGAATTGGGACTGTTACTGGTGACATGGTAAACAAATTAGCCAATAGCTGAATAGCGCGTCCTCAGTAACGATCCCAGAAGTCTTTGCAAAAGCTGACTCGGCCTAGTCTCCTTATCATTTTTCATGTGGCGAATTTGATTCTCGGCAGCAGCCAATAGCGTGACCATATGACGTCAAAACAACTCAAAGAGGATGCACCGGGAAATTTGAAAGCGGGAATTGCCGACAGCCTTCGTGTCCAATTTCTGGCATATTCAAATTTTTTTACTTCGGCGGAGCGCGAAGTAAAGAATTCGCGACGCTCAGGAATGTATCTAAGTTACCATTTTTGACAAGATTGGGCATGCAAAGTCTGTAGGTTTTCGGTTTTATTCGGCTATTTGACGAAGTGAGAGCCGAATTAGTTCGAGATTTTTTCGAGGAAGAAAGAATTATTATTTTGGCTTTCCCGGGGTTTGAACCGACTCACCTGTGTGATCCGTCAGATTAGAGGAGACTCTAAGTTAAGGGATTAGCCGATTGCGCTACTGCGACCCAAGGTTGTTCTGCATATGAAAAATAGTTATGAAATGATGCCCTAGTTTCGGGACAAGTTTGGGCCTTCAAGTTCGTGACTTATCGGCTTGTTTGGGCTATTCCACGAAATGAGACCGGACTGCTTCGTGATATCTTGAGATCACTTCGAGTTTAGTCTTTAATTTACTCAAGAAATAAATAGAGGATATTACATGGCCGCGCAGACACGAAATTTCTCTTCGAGCGTTGAAAAACATTTCACGAGTGAGCCCTCCTTTCGAACTGTTTTGTGATGAATTTAGAGTTACAAGATGCTGCACATAGACATTTTGTCTTTGCTGAGAGTTACTTAGGAAAATTGCTTTCATACGTTGCGTGACTTTCTCGAACGTTCTCTACGTTTTTGGATTATTCATGAATAATTAATTAGGGCATGTTTACATTTCAGCATGAGTCAGCAGATTTGTATCAGTTACTGAAATCATAAAATATGTCGAAAAGCTACTACTATTCGCCTGTTTAGTATTTTCTAGAACCTTATATCAAACGGTATACAAGTTCCAAGCGAGTTCTTTTGACGAACTAAGTTTTTTCCCACGAGCTGGACTGCTGTGTTTAATCAAGTGTGACGAAGGTCGATTTTCCATTTCTGTGTTTACAAGTTGGCGGAAGCCGTAAGATATCTGAAGTTTAAGTGAGAGTTTATTATTATTGGCAGGGGCTGTTTAGTTTTACTTAAGTTCAAGTTAAGCTTGTGTTGGCGGATGCTGTGTTTTAAAGCTGTGTAAAGGCTATGTTCCTCTGGTATTAAACTTCCTTGTGTTAATCCGACATCCCTTCGGGCTAATAGTCAGTGAATATGACTCCTTACCCATGCCTTACATATCTTTAATCAGTACATGAGACTGCTGTGCCGTTTTTGAAGCCTGATCATGATGTGACTAAGAAAAACAGAGAATTCTTTTTTCACTGTTTGTTTTGTTGGACTTGTCAAATTTAGAAGGATTTGCATGGAGTCATCAGAGCATAACTGGGCTACTATCGCAAAGACAATTTGTCCCGAAATGCTAGTTTTTGGCAAGTAGGCCTCTTGGATATGGCTTTTTTCAGAGTATCCTGACAAATCCCAAAATTTCACAAATTAACACCTTACTCTTACCATGTTTCATTTCGTACTATTCCTCCGCATTTACACTTAATCAGTTCCACAACCACGACGCCGAAGTGTACGCTCCGTAGCGTCTTGTTCAAATAGGAACCAGGACCTTATGACCCTATGATGGACTCCTGGTTAACGTCAATTTGTTGTAGTTAAAGTAGTGATTGCAGGTAACTTTGTAGACATTCTCCACTTTTGAAACGAGAAGGAAATGGGCCGAGTTAACATTCGCAAAGACTTCTGGGACTGTTACAAGCGACGGGGAAAAATGGTTGTGACTAGAATGGATACCCCAAAGTCAGATTGTCATCTTCGCTCAACATACATGATAGGAGTCTTATAACTTAAAGTAGTAAATAAGAAAAGAAAGAAAACAGAAGAAAACAGTAGGTAGTTCGTAGGACTTGAACCCGTGTAATTTGATATATAATCCACATCCGTATCCACTATACCATCAAGGGCTAACTGCCGAGACCCCTTAATTTTAACGTACTTTACATGGCGTTGATCATTACATTATTGAAAAGCTAACCGTTTTTAAAACAGCGCTTAACCCTAATCACTGTACTTCGGTGCTAAACCCTGTATCCAACTCTGTTCCTTGCACAATTGTCTTTTACTCTGATTTCCCCACTTTTTAAATTCGCATAGCGTGGAGTAGATTATAGCGTTGTGTAATAAACATAAGGTGTCCAACCTGATTTTGAGGTATCCATTCTAGTCATAACCGGGGAAAAATAGCGAATAGCGTATTGGTGCGTCCCTAGTAACGATCCCAGAAACAATTGAGGGACACATATCGGCTCCAGTTGGTCCTTCTCAGGTGCATAGTGAATATCAGTAATTACCAGACTTAATTCAGTGAGATCTATTTCTTTTGTCCCAATTTTAGATGCTGTCCACAGTTTTGAACATCGTCATGTTTGAAGATTGTAAAAACCAGGTGGGATACGAACTGAACAGAATATCACTTCGAATGACTAGTGTTTGTACCGTGTGACATCAAGTCACGGGGTGTTTTCACTCTTCTTTTACCATCATTACGAATCTGGAGTCGAGTTCAAGTTTGACTTCAGGCTCCAGTTTGAGTTAATTGCGAGTTGAGGTTAAGTTTGAGTTTGAGTTTGAATCGGAGCTCGAGTTCGTACTAGAGTTGGAGTTGGAGTTTGAATTTAAGTTCGAGTTCTAGTTTTAAGTGTAAGGTTCAGTTTCAATTTGAGTTCGCGCTTGATGTAAAATTTGAGTATGAGCTCGGATTTGAATTTTAGTTCAAGTTCGAGTTTGGGTTTAACTTCGGTTTATTTCAAGTTTGAGGTTACGTTTTAGATTGAGCTGTATTCAAGTTTGACTTTTGTTGAAATTTTCCCATTTCAGTGGTCAATGTCCAGGCCCCTGCTCGGCCTCATTCTTCTGAATGAAAAGGTGAGAAATTGAGTTTGTAAAGGAAACCCCCACCGTCAAATCAAATTGACGATTACTCGTCAGAAGTGAATTCCTTCTCTATTAAGTGAGACAAAAGTGTATATAGGCCATCGGTGACCTATTTTCGTTGTTATGTTTCCCTCGTACCACCATTTTGAGGGAGGAATTTTAAACATTTTAATAGTTATGACGTCACTTACTTGCCGCATTGTGAAGAATCAACAGCAGCAACAGTTGAAACTGCTGTTTATTTCCCTTGCACCACCATCTTAAAATTTTGAGACGTCAACTGAGTTGACGTCTCAAAATTATTAAATGGTAGCGCATGGGAAATTATAAAGGGAAATAGGCGAGATTCGTATCAATTTTCCTCTTCACTCTAATCATTTTTTCAACTGTTAAGAAACAAACTGAAATTTAGAACCACCTTCAAACAATTTATTTGCCTCATGCGAGCACAATTAGTATAGGTAATAGCATGATTAGTAGTGATATTTGGCATAAATACCACGAGTGATATTTCCAAATTGTTATACGTAATTTCACGAGCCGTTAGGCGAGTGAAATTTGAGACAATTTTGAAATATCAAGAGTGGTATTTATGCCAAATATCACGTACAAATCATGTTATTATTTGTTTATACTACTACCCGCAAAAGGTTTGTAATTTTCACATGTAGGTATTTCAAATTAAGCTGAAATACTACTGCTCTAAGCCAATCAAATTGCAGAAATTTCTCATGTAGTAGTATAACTTTTGTTATTTTAGTATTTTCAAGAGCTACAGCGAAATGTAATCGCAATGCAGCCAGTGGAAAAACAAGAAGACATGGCTCAGTGCTTTAGGAACCTCATGGAGGGAGTTGAACCATCACTTATTACAAAAAACAGAGACAGGTATTTAATCTTCTATTCCCATCTTTGAGTTTGTTATCAAAAACCTTAATCTCCTCCACCTCGAAAGAAATTGAAAGAGGTTATAACCTGCGTTTGAGACTGAGGATCAAGTTCCTAAGTGCAGCTTACCTATTTGGCATCGACTTCTCGTTAAGAGCCGCGCCCGATGACGAAAAAAACTAGCAGTTAACAAGCGAGATTTTATGTGGCACAACCAGCAACGGTAACATGACATTTGAGGCACTTAAATTCAAGACAAACAATTCTTTGTTTCAGAGTAAAGTACAAAAACTGTTTAAGGTTTGATACAGGCTGGCCATATTTAAAAAATATAATCTAAATCCCACTGTCATCATTTTCCCGCAGTCAATCAGGTCCGTGTAACCATTAAGATAATTGCCTTCTGGAGTGAGTTTAGTTTTGTCGCTGTTGGTTTCTCCTTTTCTTGCACTATGAGAACCGTTGTTGTTTGAGTTGTTTTCTCCATTCAGTCCTGGAAACTTTCTACCTAAAACAGGTTTACACAGAACTTGTCTATATTCAGACGGGAAGTAAACAACTCTCTCAAGGCCCCAGCTAACGGTGGAGGAGTGATTAAAACGGAAGGAGGGATTGATATGGTAGCGTGACACTGCGAGATGTTTACCGGTCGGTCAGGAGATACCACTATTGTTGCCTCATGCATGGTGACTGTGTGGTCACTAAATACGACGATTATCGCCCCAAGAATGTCAAGAGTAAAAAGAACAGACTGTCTTCTTTCTCCCCGGTGGAAACCATGCTATAGAGAAGTGAGAGAAGATGAATTGTTTCATTGACGTTGCTTAATGCAAGAACGGCTTGTTTACGATGGTCTTCGTCCATTCGTCAATTTGGAAACGATAGGGGAACTGAAGCCGAAATACGTCCCGCAATTGTTTCTGGGATCTTTACTGGGGACTCGCTGGTCAGCTGTTGGTCAATTTTTCCTTGTCCCTGGTAACAATCCTGGAAGTCTTTGCGAAGTTAACTCGGCCCAGTCTTCTTCCCGGCCGTTTCTAAAGTGGTGAATAGATTGAATACCAATGAAGCTGTGTGTCACCGTCCAAAGCTGCAGCCCAACCCGAAATAAGAAGAGCTTGTATCTGAAGAGAATAAACCCACAAGGGTTCCCGTGTGGAAATAAGCTACCGAGAATAATCAAAATATAGGTTAGAATAGAAACGGCACATACACGCTGGAGTCGATTAATCGCTGATCATAGCGAAAGTTCTCATTAGTCTACGAAGTAGATTCTCAAGAACTTCTTTATAACCTCCCCACCCTCTCCCCGTAGTGGGTGGAAGGACTTACCGTTTCTACAAATTAAACGCTTTTATAGAAATAATTGTGATAATTCAATGCTCACAGTTCCTTTTGTGTCAATAACAAATAGTGAATGAACAAACAAATAAATTTGCCCAGTAGTATTTCTTACCTAGTTACCTAATTATTAGAAATTATATTACTACGATCGTTCTTCATCACAATCATACGGAAAAAAGGAAACCGGGAGTAGGCTACATCTTTACTTGGCTGGTAGGATTATCAATCGACTAAGCCCACATTCGTGTAGCCTGCGTTTCAGCCGGCCCACGCACTCGTCAAAACAAATTTGTATACAGAAGGCTCAGAGCGTCTGCAACGCAGGCAAACATTCGTGGTTTGTGTGTTTTTGTGTTACTAAGTAGCACAGCTCAGCGGTTAAACGGAAACTGTAATTTTTAACATATTCGGTGGTTTTGTTAGAAGTGGCACGAAAACTCTATCTTGTCAAAATGAATTTAATCAGCGTGATAAGAAACTAAACTTTATATCAAAGACTTGGTACTTTACTCCTTTGAAAACGAGGCATAATGCAACTTAAGGTGGCTGAACACAGTTTTGGCAGTTTCTGAGTATAAGTCATTTGCCAAATTATGGCAAGAGAAGGGTTGCAGCTCACAAGCTGAAACTTGGCAAGTGGAAAATATATCAATGAAAGATTTTGATTCACAGGTAAAATTTGACATTTTCGTAGTTTCCATGGCAACATGAACGATTGAATACAACCTTAAAATTTCACTTTTGCTCAGTTTATAGAAAATTCACTCATTAGATTTTCCTATAAAATTGCACACAGCTTACTATAATTAATCATTACCATTTGAAACTTATTTGACCAAATTTTAACAGAGGGGTTTTTAGATAATCAATAATATAATTGTACTGTGATTATTAAATGTGTCACAAAAATCGTCTTTTCAAATTCCATTTTAAAGTTCTCATTATTTAAAACACCATAAAAGTAAAACTTCTGCCAAATATCACAAAATTTTAATGAGTAGATTTTGAGAAATCGTCTTCTGTGTACCATTGCTTTTTCGCCGCCATGTTTGTTTGTCTAAGTTAAAACCCTTGCCGTCACGCGAGTTACCGCTAACCGCCCGCAAAACTGTGTTCAGCCACCTTAAGAATGGTCTGTTGCATCGTTTCTAATGTTGGATCCGTTTGAGGATTTCCGTAACTTTCGGCCCTCCATTAGTAGCTTGAAAGTTAGAGTGATTTTACTAAACCCGTGAAATAGACAGTAGAATACTACGCACTATTATGCACTAATTCTATTGTCTTCTTTTGTTTATTTATATAGCTCTTTTGCACTAGTTGTTAAATGTTTCACGGGTCAAGTAAAATCGGTGTAATGAAAATAATGACCACTAGATATGTATAACTGTAGAAACAACGAAAGGACAAGTTCTACTGAGTAAGAAATTCACTGTAGCGACATGGTGGAAACAAAATAACGTACTGTGAGCAGTAAATTGAGCCGCTTATTCAGCCAAAACTTGCCGGCGAATTTTGACGTTGCATGGAGGGCCACTTATTCTTGTCCCCAGGCAAGGAAAGATAGCTATCCTTCGTCCCTTCCTATTCAACCTAATCCCAATCTTCTCTCCCCCCCTCCCCCCCCCCAAAAAAAAAATACGCACTGAATAGCGACTAGGTTCGAGGCTGGTCCCCAGGGGCTCCTGGCCGCCTTAACGCCGCGAGCTTGAGCAAGGGGACTGGTGTTCTGATGACAGAGTGTAAACAGAGACTTTTTTTCGACTGCGCGCAATTATTTTTGAGACCGATGGGAAAACGTTGTGGGATTCATTAGTCATATGTTAAACCCTATAGTTAGACGTTTTCAGCAATAAATTTCGTACAGTGACAGCCTGGTAAGATTGTGTCAACAGTTGTTTAAACTGAACGGTTTAATGATCTCAATATAGTGGCGTTACCATGAAAACATTAGCTTGGATGGATTTAAACAGTACATGCTTTGCTGGTATGATTTCAACTAAATTTCGGAAGGTATCTCTTAAGAAGGCTCCTTTCGTCAGTAAACTAAACATACACAACTTTTAATTAAGAATTGTGTCTTTAATTTATATGAATGATCTTTATTTGACATTTACTTTACCCAAATTGGCTTTCTATCTTTTCTAGGGACGTAGCTAATCTAGGATACTATAAGAATCAACGAAGTAGCTTTTGTACAACATATTAAACATCCCTCTGTAACGAAATACATGACAAGAATTTAAAAAGCTACGATTATAGGCGTGTCTCCTGAAGCGAATTTCAATCTGCTCGTCAAGTTAGGAGCGCTAAAATATCTCCCTTGGCGTGCCAATTCAGTGTCAAGAACATTATCTTACAACTGCATCAGTTTTCGATAGCAAACAAAATTTTTAACACCTGTAGAAACGGTGTCAGTCGATTTGGACTCTATTTACAAGGCATTAAAATGTCCATCTCGGTGCTTTCATCACGGGTCTGCTGCTCGCCTGCCATTTGTCCTGCAAGTCATTTTCTGTCAAATGTAGAAAACAAGAAATTTCAAATAGGGCTTGTCTCCAAGCAAGTTGCAGTTCCTTAATTAAAAATTGTAGGGTAACTGAGCAACAACTTTTGTCAAGGATTCTGGGAGCGTTTGGAAAGGTAAAGAATGATTGGTTGATGATTGCTTTCGGCAAGGATTAGCTCAGTCGGTAAAGAGCTTGACTGCGGAGCGGGAGGTCGCGGGTTCGACACCTTGACACTCAAATAAAGTACATTCCATCAACCAAGTTGCACCAAAATCTAGTACCTATGCTCCCTAAGTTTCAAGAAACTTATCCGCTACTTGTCTACTTTAAAAAGCGTAAAACATTATTAATATTGCCTAAAATTCAACTGTTATTCCCTGTGGCGATGAAGATTAGATTGTCATCCATTCGCCTCTTTGTAAAGGAGAAGGGAACTGGAGCCGAAGTGTGTCCAGCAATTGTTTCTGGGATCGTTACTGGCGACGTGCCGGTCAGCTATTGGCCAATCTTGTCCCTGTCCTTAGTAACCGTCCCAGAAGTCTTTACGAAAGTTAACTCGGCCCAGTCTCCTCGTTTCTGAATGGCAAATGCAAACGACACCATACCTTGTAATAAGAGTACACTTTATTTCTAATAAGCGTTGAATGAATCCCTGTATACTTTAAGTCCATCTCCTAGAGACTCGTCGGGTGTAACTTGTTGTTGTAGAAGCGATGCATCGTCTGATCCACCATCAACCATAAAATGAGCCACTGTGATTGGTTGAGTTGAGGGGTTTCCTGGTACGTATCCTTCCCTTTTAAGGTAAAAGAAGGAGGCGTGGTCATTGTGAAATTAATTAAAACAGGACAGATTTGAAAAAGCCCGAGAAGAAGGAACAAAGAGCCCAAATTCAAGAAGCTCCATTTTACCTGAAATAAATATTGCTGATATAGGCATCTCTTCGTAAAGCTGCTTTTACCTATGCAAAAATGAAAGTTATGTGCGTATTAATTGAAGGTCATCAAAGATAGAAGGGCATTGGTATGTCACAATTTCCTTTTAATTGGCGTGGAAAAATTCTTTCCTCTCTCCCGTGAACTCTGTTTTAAGTTTCTCGCAAGCAACGCGTTCGTTACTGCCACAACCAACCATAAGGAACGAGCCTGAAGACTGGCGAAAGTCGCTAGTGCAGATCGTGGAGTAAAAAAGGACGTACGGCTGCTTACTGTCAGTTGTGATCAAAACCGCGGTTAACTACTCTTCAAGGTCAAGACTGAAAACGTTTTGGAGATAAATGCAAGCATTTTCACTGTTCTAAGTTGTGAAATTGGAAATTGCCATCGAGAAACTTGTCAGCGCAATTTAAATCTGCACCTATTCTACTCCTTGGGACTCGGTTTTCATAAAAACCATAGCCTGCGAGCAAGCTTTCTATAACTCTTGCGGCTTTGGCCCTCGCACGCGCGATCTCTCGCTGATCGGGTCAGCATTAGATCCCATCGGCCGTAGCCCCTTTCTCCCCTTCTGAAATTTACACAAGGTAGAAATGTTTTCTGCTTTTATATCACACTTAGATGATATTTCAAGCTGGAAATGTTTATGAAAGTGTAAGTCTCTTCAATTTGAAAGAATAAAAAAATAAATGAAAGACAGTAGGATTCGAACCCTCGACCTAGATGGTCCAGTATACTACACTAACCACTGGAGCACTGAGGATTTAATGGATGGAAATGAAATAATTTAAATACATATAGCATCAACCCCAACCCCAAAAAAGAACCTAAGCAGTTTCGAAACAATGCTTTACCCTAATCAGTAAAGGCAGAGCGTAACCCAAAAGCCACCATAATACGAATGTTTATATAATCATACCATACTCCATAGTTATCCTGGAAGATTGTAGTCTGTTGCATGGCCAACGATGGCCTGTGCTCTAGGACTTCAAGACTTCAAGACCTTTTTTTTTCCAAGACTTCAAGACTTTATTATAAATTTTCTAAAGAATATTTTTGCAAGTGTCCTGGCACCGCAAATAGCTATGGCTAGTCTAGGCGGGCCAGGAATGATACGAAAAGAAAATAACTTGCTCAAAAGTGCTTTTCTGCAGCGGAGCAGCAAAACACTCAGGGGAAGGTCAATGGGACGAGGTAAAGAAAAAGGCGCGAAAAAAGGGGCTTTACTTACCGCAGTAGCAAGGTTACCGGCAAGGATCTGGTAGGCAGGTGATGCATGGTCTGCCAGCTCAGATTTCCATGCCTGCTTGAGTTTCATTGTAATTTCACCTGTTGGATAGGTATGGAATAAATTAAAACTAAACCTCCAATCTATTACTTATTCAATTCCTTTACTGGTAGGCAGCCGTCTACCCATGCTGATTGGACTATCCAGCCCGTTAATTTAGCTAGTCAACCATTTAATTGCTCATTCGATTCTGTAAGGAAGGGACTCAATGGAATGAAGTGAATTACGGGTTAGTAAATGGTGTTTTGGGTTTTATTCACCATTTTCACATTACCATGGTTCACCTTGTTTACCCCCAATTTTTGAACAAGTAATGTCCTATTTGTATTGAAGACAATGTAAACATGATGAATCGGGCTAATCGTTGTCAAGTTAATTTCGTTGAGGCTAATAATAATCTTAATAGTATATTTTACATGTTTTAAAAGGAAAAACTAAGTTTCCATCGTTGTCAAACAGAACGCTCTCAATATAAACGTACGTACTTAAATGTTCTCAAAGATACAAAAAAAAACAAAAAATAGAGCTTACAAAATTCGCCATTTGCGCCGTTTCCATAAAGCTTTGTGCAGCTTGTTCCCCTCCCCCCTCCCCCTTACCCCATAAGTTTGTGTTTAATTTCTCATCGCTATTACAGACGTCCCAAGAAAAACTGAAGACTGCTTATGTAAAATTCGGGAGGGGGGGTTCGGGGGGGACAAAGAAGGTATATTATGGGAAATGCGCAATTGGCGAATTAAAGAATTTCGTACTTACCAGGATAGGGTGCGTATGCTGCTCTGGGAGGATGTGGAGGTTGTGGCTGACACGGGTTTTGGCAAGTTGGCATTACAGATGGATCGCAGCAGCCAGCCATTCCCATTCCCATATCGGGCATGGGTGGGGGCATGGCACAGGGGTTTGTACAGGTAGGACCGGGCGAGCAACATGGTGCTGCCTGAGGGGGTGGTGGTGGTGGTGGAGGAGGAGGGGGAGGAGCACTGAAGGAAATAGGAGCTGCGGCTGGAGGGCACGGGTTAAAACATGTTGGTGCTGGTTGACAGCAGTCCATTTGCTGTTGGTCCATAGGTGGGGCCATTTGTTGGTCCATTGGCACGGCAAATTGTTGTTGGTCTCCCTGTGGGGCAAATTGTTGTTGGTCTCCCTGTGGAGCAAACTGTTGGTCCATTTGTGGCGCTTCTGGTCCCTGTGGGACGAACTGTTGATCCATTTGTGGCCCTTCTGGTCCTCCTATGAAGTTTGCTACAGGTTGTTCAGGCTGCTCGGGCTCAGTCTCCTGTTGGTCTTGTTGTTCAGGGCCGCGTTTGCTGGGGTTTGGTGCCGCTGAAATAGTGAATTCAAAAGCACTCGGTTATAGCGTAAGCCTCAAAAGAGAGAAAGGAATTGATTAAAAACTGGATAAAGTTTAACAGAAAAATGAACATCTGCCTACCATGTGTCAGGGCAAATATCGTAAGGCACATTAACAGTGTAACTCGTGTCATCTTGGTCAGCGGTCCGCTATGTGAATTCAGAAAAAGCTGTTAGCATAAATTGCCATGTAAGATTTGAATACAAATTTCCAAGTCACGTTGAGAATCGCTAGACAATAGAAACTTTTGTATCATCTATAGAAACAGTTTTGGCTAAGAGAGCGCAAAATTAAAACTCCTGGTGAGAACACCAGACTGGACCAATCGCAAGGAAAATTTCATGAACATGTCATGTAGTCCAGCATATCGATATCAGTTCCTCTTTCTGACGGCATGGAAATTTCTACGTGCTCAGACAAAAACATTAAAAATGACACTTTGTATTCTTTACCAGACTTATATCATCCACTTATCCTTTATTCCATATTATTTTGTTAAACGTGCTCCATGTGCTATCAAATATAACGCAACGTCCAATGATCTTTGAGTCAAAGCCAGGACTCGAGCTAGGACACAAGTCAGGACTCGAGCCAGGACTCGAGCTAGGACTCGAGCTTAGACTCGAGCTAAGACTCGAGCTAGCACTCGAGCCAGGACACGAGTGAGGACTCGAGGCAGGACTCGAGCTAGGACCCGAGCTAGGACTCGAGCTAGGACTCCAGCTAGGACTCCAGCTAGGACTCGAGCTAGGACTCGAACCAGGACTCGAGCCAGGACTCGAGTCAGGACTCGACTCGGGACTACAGTTAGGACTTTCCTAATTTTTCTCTGAGCAAAAATGAATGAATAAAAATAACATATAACCATTAAACAAAACAAAAATAAAGATAAAAAAAAGAACTCGACGCATGACTAAAATCTTTCCAGTTCCTAAGTTTTTGAATGTGAGGTGCTTTCTGAAAATCTTGTGCGTATTTAACAATAGTTATCAGTGACTAGACGCTTAACCCTAACCCTAACACTAATCCTAATCCTAACCCCAACTCTAACCCTAACCCTAACCTTTTCCCTAACCCTACCCCTACCCCTAAACCCTAAACCCCAACCTCTAACCCTGCGTCGAGTCTTGGCTCGATTCCTGGCTCGAAGTTCTGGCCCGAGTCCTGGCTCGGTATATAGGTATCCTCAGACTGAACGCAACTTTCTGTGCTCAATTTTCCCTCTGTTATCAGTGGGTCAAGGTATTTTTTTTAGATCTGTGGGCGACCTTGTCGCTGTCTTTGCACTGTCGTTTTCGCTGATAAGCCTAATGAACACTCCGTTAATAAAACTACCTGCCTATAACGAGCATATTCTTTGAGACCAAGAGCGCTTACCGTTGGTGCGCAAATTTCGATAAAAATCTTCCGTCAAATAGAACTGGTATTTTTTTCACACCGAAATCAGAAATGGCATCGTGTGGTGACCATTTACAAAATACCGGTAATTTTTGGCTTTCTCTAGAAAGGAAGCCTTTCACTGGTAATATAAACAAATGGTACAGAAAATTTCGGTCTTTCCGGTTAAAAGCGAGTAAAGGGTAATACTTCGGAAAGCCGGAGTATTACCTTTTTTCCCGAAACATTCCACCAGGATGAAACTTTCCATAAGAGATTCTCCCCGTGAATTACCGGATTCTCCGTACAATGCAAATGGTAAGCGCTCCAAACTTCAATAAACATCGTCGTTTTCATTCACAATGATACCATCGGCACTCCATTTGAACTTTCGCTAGCTTTTTAATTTTTTCGTTAATTTGCACTTGTCTAAGCATTTACTATCAAGTGGTTTTGTTGTAACTAAAATCGAATTAAGTCACTCTCCCGCACCCTAATTTACATAGGGTATGGTAAGTTTTAATTCCAGTCGCCAGTTGAAAAAAGAGTAAATTAGGCAGAACTACTGAAGAAATTACGAAATTACTGGTAGTGGCGGAAAGAAAGAGTACAAGAAATTCAACAATAAACTATGGTATTACTGAGAAAGTGGTCGATAAAATTCTAAATAATTTTGCTAGTCTTTTAGTGAAGATGTTTAAGGCGATGCTTATATAACTTAAAATTGACATTTCCTAGTTCCAAAGAACGAGCAAATGAGGTTGTCAAACTATAGAGCCGATCATTCACGTAGGAAATAAGATTAACGTCTATAATCTTCACATTCGAACTAAGAATGTTAGGAGTTGAAACTTGTTAACTTTCTCTTGTTAAAACTCGAATCGTTTTCGAAGACACCTTGAGACACTACTAACTTAAAATCAAGCGGACAATTTTCTGGACCATACCATTTCTTCAATGACCCACGAAATTGCGAAATTTGTTACAAAGAATAGAAATTGAGGAAGAGATCTTCCGTGTAGTAAATTCAGACGGCTTCCTCAAATAAAAGTTATAAATATACGATAACACTTTTTTCTTATCCCTTCTAGAAGAATATCTTCCAGCACATTTGTATAAAAAAGGGGCGTTAATTAAAAGACCTGTCAGGAAAATTGACCCATCACGGAAATGGTGACTTCACTCCGAGTTTATCGAAAAAATAAAACTAATTACTTAACTTTAAAATTTTACGGTTGAAGCAGGGCTAAAGAAATACTATTTAACCTCTATAGTTCGTTTTCGTCCGATCGAGATATCGCCCACTACACCCGGGAGCAATGACAGGCGGGTGGGCGATATTTTTTTGTTTATGAGTGAAGTCACCGTAATATCACAGAGAATTTAACACAAGGTACCCACCTTCGTCAAGATATTGGTTTTCCTTCAGGGCTCGCTTTTACGTCTTTAAAGAGAAGAGAAAAAACTGTTAAGCATTCAATATTGATTATCTAAAATACTTATCTCCTTAAAAATGGTAGTTCTTCAGGCTTCAGTCTTGACAAGCGGAAAGGCGTCGAAGCGAATGCAGTACCAATCCCTCGCACGTGTAACGAGCAGCACAAAAATTGGCGGGAACAGATACCTTGGCTTCAGGCAAGTGCAAAACATGAGGTTCATAAAACAGAATATTTACCTTCAATCCCTGAAGATTTTAGACGAAAGATCACCCAAGTCAAACTACGATCTCTGAAGCGTTTATGAATTAAAAATTACCTAATTCCTAAAAGAGTACGTTAATCGCTGGTTCGGAAAGCGCGGTAAGCTTGACTACGTCAGTGTGTAAACACTGACTTGACAGGTGGCAATCATTGTATATTAACAACACGCTTGTCGCCGTTCAGCCAATAGCAACCAATTAAAGGATCGTTACATCATTGACAATTAGTCACCCGTGTCAGTTAGCGGGTATTTCCTCTATGCCCCGCGAATTTCTACTGAACGTGAAGTTAAAATCGTTCAATTTTGATTTGTTTTTTATCTTCTCCTTCATTCAGGCATCATTTATTTTTTCGCTCTTTTGTGCGACCCCATTTTTTCACAGACAGGCTCTGTTTAAAAGAGAAAAACTAAAAAAGCTTTTTTCTACTGCAATCCGCAATTCTGTCCTCATTTGTCAAAAATACTTTAAAACATTAATATTTATGTTAGTTTTCAAACAAGGAAACAAGGACTGGTTGGCAACACTTCGAAGCTGATTGTTGGTCTCATTTTGCAGTCTGGACAGAAAAGTTTAATGCTCACGGACTTAAATATTGTGAACTTAGTTTCTGCACATTTTACACAGGACGGAAAACAATGGCAAGAAAGAGAGGATGTGGGAAATCTCTTCGAAATAACTGTCGTAATATTTAGTATTATTCTAAATAAGCATCAGTGGTCTGAAAATTTAAGATACAGGACTGGGAGTTGTGAGTTTATTATAACAAATTTACATAATAACTAACAGGGAAAATCGCAAACTGCAGCCGATGATGAAGGCAATGCAAGTGGTTTTCAAAGAAAAGCTAGTGATCTTACTAGAACACTTTAAGTCCAATGGTCGCTTATAAATTCGTCCTTACATATTGTATAGGAACCAGGCTTCTTGCAAAGCGCGCTCGATCAAATTTGTCGCAGAGGAGACTTAGAGCGAGTCTTGGTTTGGCCTGCGGAGCAAGCGTTTCTGTGCGGTCTACGAGCAAAGAACAAGGAACGAGAGTCAAAGACCGCGCGAAAAATGGCGCAAGTAGAGAGCGGAGAGGGGGTGGAAATCCTTCCTTCCCCTCCCCCTCCTTCATTTTTTGGCTCTCGTTCCATTTCTCGCGCGGTCAAAACCGAAAATCCCCTTCCTTGGTCTTTCTTTGCTCCGTCCCGTTTGCCAAGATGCCGTGCTGTTCTCCCGCGACCGCGTACAAATGATAAAGAGACGACTGGGGTCAATTCAGTGACGTCTTCCTGGTCGTATCCACCATTTCTTGAAATCCTGCTCTTCTTTGATTGGCGGAGAGTTTGGCGCGAACGATTTTAATAACATATAGACGCTACTTATTGATAAGCTCGGGATGTCTGCAACAAAAATCACTTGTTTGCATTCTGAAACTGCCAAAGAACAGATATCTCAGGTAAGTTAAGGAGTGGGTCACGCATTATTCTGTAAAGAAAATACGGGGGGTGGTCTATCTCCGAAAGTAAACGTCCAATCAACATGAAACTAGGCCACGACTTAAAACATGTCAAGGGAGCTTTATTCACAAGTGTTTCCATAGTAACCTATCACGTGACCACTTATGGCTTAACTTGCGGTTTGTTCTTTTAGGGCTAGGAAAACTTTACTGAATTTTTTTTTTTTTTTTGAATATTGTTTTTAGTACGTAAGGCCTCTTTCAAATGTAACTGTAATCGAAGTCCATCCAGGCGACATCAACTTTAAACGGCTATTGCGTGACAAAACAATGTCACATTTTATTGTACACGTGACCTGGACGCCCATTCCAATTGGTTTGGTGTAGAATTCCGTGCACATGAAACCACTCGAGCGTCATTTTGCATGTCAATTCGTGTTAAGTTAGTGTGCGCTTAACCTAAAGAAAAATAAGCAAACCTGATATCATTTATGGTCACGTGACTAGTTGGTGACAACTTCATGCCAACTTGATTCATCTTGTCGAGTGTAAGTCCCTGAAAACGTTTCATTTCTTTATCTTAAATACTGTAGTAGATGGACCACCCCCATTCGTTTTCACACATGCCTTAATTGACCCACTCCTTAATACACCTGAGAAATGAGGCTACAGAATAAAGGTTTAGCTTTGTCGGAAAGCTTTCAAGAACAAGTTTGTACCACATTCATTCAAAATATTCCACCCTTTTTGATAGGCGCAAACCTCCAGGATAATTCTTCAACCAACTGGCGCTTATTACATTTGGAAGATGCGAGCAATTACTATACATGTATAGCATCCATTGGATGATATATTTGATTGGAAACGAAGTTGACAGAGGGTATATTAACCTGGAAACGAAACTGCTTGGGCAATGACGAACTGAAAAAAAGTGGCGTTCACGGCTATCCGAAGACAAAATAGCTGAATTTCCAACGAAAACTGAGCCGAAGAAAGGAAAGAATACCCAAAACATATTTTTCGATGGATGTTATCAACTTTTGGAGGAGTGTCTGAGAGAGAAAAAACATCAGTTTATATCCTGAAACCATGCCTAGAAATAGGCCAACTAGTCTACGAGGAGGTAAAGTTTGTTGAGAAGTATGTTGAATGAATAATAATAAGCAACACGTGTCAATTCTTGTGTTGCTCGATCTGAGTGCGGCATTTGACACTGTCGACCATGCCATACTGTTAATCCGACTCGAGACCTCATTTGGCATCACGGATGCTACTCTCGCATGGTTCTCATCGTATCTATCTGGACGTAGCCAGCGCGTGTCGGTAAATGGAGAGAGATCGGATTGTTGTCCCCTGCCATTTGGTGTTCCTCAGGGTTCGTGTCTCAGGCCCCTACTCTTCAGTGCCTATGCCAGCAAGCTGTTCGAAATCATCAAGCTGTACCTGCCAAACGAACACGCATTCGCTGACGATACCCAGCTTTATCTTTTCTTCAGCCCAGACAACTCCCTTAATGAAGCAGAGGCAGTACATGCCATTGAACAGTATATTCGGGCCATAAGGGCGTGGATGCAAGCTGACAAACTGAACTGAGGTCATGTTAATCGGGACCCGCCAACAACTTAGCAAAGTCAACCTAGGTACTCTGACTGTTAGTGATACTAGTGTTGCTATTGTAAACAAGGCGCGAAATCTCGGAGTTTGGTTTGACTCGCAGCTGAATTTAACGTCCACATTCAAGGCGAAAACATGTAGTCTATCCTTTTATTCACTATAAAAATTAGACGCATGAGAAAGTACCTTTCGTACAAGAGTGCACAAACATTAATCTTAGCACTAGTAATTGGACGCCTAGACTACTGTAACAGTCTACTGTACGGCTTACCAGCCAGTTATATTATCAAGTTCCAACGGGTTCAAAACGCTGCTGCAAGAAGGCTCATCTCCAATACCACGCGTTTTGATCACATTTCTCCTCTTATGAAAGACTTGCATTGGCTACCACTTAAATACCGTATAATGTTTAAATTGGTTGTATACACATTCAAAGCTTTACATGGTAGTGCTCCCACATATATTCATCAATTAATTACACTTAAGCCACAGTCAAATTACAACCTGCGATCAAATACAAAACACTTACTGCTCGATATGCCCAACGAGACCAAGAGGACAAAAGGAGACAGGGCGTTCTTTGCAGCCGCGTCGACTCTGTGGAACGCCCTTCCAGACGAGTTGAGAGCTTTTGGCAGTCTCAAAACTTTTATGGCACGGTTAAAAACTCATTATTTTAAATTAGCTTTTAGCTTATAAACTATATTATTTTAACATAGATTTTGAGCATGCATATATATATATATAATGTATTTATCTAGCATCCATTTATTAACTATTTAGAAAAGCTGTAATTTTTTATCCTTTTCATTGTAATATTATAAGCACTGTAATGTAAAGCGCATTAGATCATATACACGTGTATTTTGCGCTATATAAATAATACAGTTATGTTTATGTTTTAAACAATGATTGAATTCGTCTCACATGATTCGAAGAATTATGCTGATCTCGGAGGATGTTATCCACTTCGGCCAAGATAACATTCTCCTCGATCTGCAGAATCTTCACATCATAGTCAGCCTCATTCAATAACTGTTAAATAGACGTTCAATGATATGGAAACTAAATTGGTCCTGAATTCTCTAGTTTAACAATAGGAAATTTTAGGGTGTGCATCTTGAACGTTAATTTGTTTTTAATAAACGCCTGCACATAAATAAGCCTTCTAGTTTTCTAAGGAAAGATGAAGCCTAGACATAATTGTCATTAAAGCCGTTTGGTTGACCAGACATCGTTCACCGTCAGCTATACTATTTTCATTATGTAGTCCAACAGCAGTTACAAGCCGGCTAAAAGTGCTGCCAAAAGTTAAAAGGAGGAAGTCACTCTCAGCAAGAAGGAAAATATCCAGGAGTACATCTCTAATAGTGTTACTGTCTTGCCAACCAAACGATAGATGTTTTGGGTTTAGATTCAACGTGATTATTTCATCTGGAAATTTTTTTTTCGCTGCGGTCTTGACTGCCTTATCATCGGCCGCTAAGAACCATTTTAGGTCACTGAAACTTGAGCCAAACCTTTGCCGGATAAGATTACTTTGTTCATGTGCGCACAGGAAAAATAGAGTTGTGTTATGTGAACGGTATGAAAACGGATTTGTATTGCCCCAATGATGGTCACTGGTACGAACATGTATACCAAGAAGTGGAGGTTTTCTGCCGAGTGAAAGCCTGGCTTGTCTTAAAGCACGAACCATGGGTAAGCTCTTCCTGAAGAGGAAATGAAACCCGCAGCCTAACATTTGTGAAGGCGAAGAGGGAAGCTCCTTCATGGCAGCTTGCTTCCTTAAATAAGGGTTTCTATATATCTCCCGTAAAAAGTAAAATATGGTGCCAACGGCCTCAAAACGTGTTTGAAATACATCAGACTCAAAATCAGTTTCTAAACACCATTTTGAAAACGCATCTTCTGATTTAACAACGCTGTGGTCGTATCCACCAGGCTCCGGTATCACGCCCCAAAAGCTCTTGTGGAATGTCCCAAATCTACTCAGTGGCAAATCCCAGTTGATCTGATTTGGCTCCAGGTAGTCCGCTATTTTACCTGGCCCAATCCAGTTGATAAGAAAGACCCTGTCAGTTAGCAATGCCAAGAAGAATAGAGAAACAAGTCCTTGGATACGGTTGCCAAGTCCCCCATGCCCCGAGCTGTGACAGTTAAAACTGAGGTACTTTGAGTTATTAGGGTTCTTCAGAGCTTTCTTGTGAAACTCGCAGTACTCTTTTTGCCAAGAAAGGCCACACTTTTCAGCAGCAAAGGGTTGACAGATAGACTTAATCTGTGGAGGTCCATCTTTCTTCATAGGAAAATTGAAAAAATCTGGATATACAAACAAGAAAATTATCACTTATTGCTTAGTTTACTTTGGTATCCCCATTCAGCAGACCATACGTGATTGGTAGTTTAAAAACATAGCTAAAACATGCTTACCTGTTTACAGTGCAGTGGACCTCTTGAGGAATGTAAATTGAAAAATTTTTTTGTTCATTTAGGCCATTTACGTTGTCTGAGGCTATACTATTAAAGTGCGCAGTCATTGATATGACAATGGTTTTTTGTTCTTATACAAATAAAACTCATTTTTACAAGAAAGGTTTCGCACTAAGCCTCGCTTTGAAAATGAGAGTACTGTTGAACTCAGAAATAGCCTGTTCACCATTAATGAATGAGACTAAGTAGGATATGAAGAATTAAGCAGATCTCTGAGGGTGTTATCACCCTCCGCGATCTGCTTAATTCTTCATATCCTACTCAGCGTCATTCATTACTGCTTTATAATTCATTCAAAGTAATTCCTGCATCGATGTTAAGTTCATCTTCGATAGATAGTGAACGTTTACGTTTGTCCAGCTCTGCCAGTATTCTCCAAATAGCAGATGTTGCCCTCCGAGTTGTCTTCTTGCTGCTTTTGCTATGTTTTTAGCTATTATTTCACCTAGTTCCAACTGTAGTTCTCAATCTTGAAATGAGGGAAGTGTCCAGCATTTTTGTTTTCACAACCAAACCAACTCAACCTTGTCGCCAGGTCTTCTCGGTAACAGTGCCTTAACCTGTACCAGACTGCACTTATGACGCCTTTTCCTCATTAAACACAAAAGTCCTCCAAACTTAGTCATCAGTACCTGGTTATGGTGAATTATGCGTCTGCTTTTAGCCAATCAGAATTGGCGGGGAAATATTTTGACTGAATAATACTACACCTTGTTTGCCCCCCAAATTTTGCATTATAATCTTTGTTTTTCATTTCTCCTTGGTATTACAACCATCCCAAGAGAAATTGACAACAATGCTTATGCAAAATTTTGGCGGGTAAACAAGGCACATTTTGGGAGATGTGCAAGTGGTGAATTAAACACCTTTTTTCATTTAACGTCATTATTATAGTCCCCTGATGTTTAATGAAGCTAATGTCAAGGCCATAATATCCCTGTGTTGTTCTGTATAGTGCTTCTTTCATGCCCAGATGATAAAGCAATACAAAACTAACAATTACGAAATCTGGCACCGACAAAGCAAACACAGAGAACAAAAAGAAACACCTAGAAGAAATCAGAACAAACACATTAACCCTTTAAGTCCCAATAGTGTCCAAGATCAATTTTCTCCTTACAATTATCCATACACTGTAAAGAGATAAGTTATGAGAATCAATAAAATGATCACCCGAGAGAAAATACTTTGATCTTTGAACAAATTCTCTCAACTAATTCTTTTAGGAAATGCATGTATGGAGATCAGTTTGGAGAATTTGTATGTGGATACTGGGGCTTAAAGGGTTAACAGAAAAATAAAATAAAATTTGCATTTGGTTTGGATGAGATTTGGTACAAGCTAGCCTAGTAAAAAAAACATCTACGGAAGGTGAAGTCAGTAGCGCTGAAAGTTTGTTTACATCCTTATACAGATCACAGGACTTCCTACCTCTATAGACTCTTGCCCTTGGAAGAAGATTTGTGAACAGAAAATAGCAAAAAATACTGAACAACAGCAGGAAGACCAAACAAGCACGCCTTGTGCACCAGAATTTCCCCCGCATCTAAAAATATATGAAACACACTTTGTAAGCAGTTTAAAGACAACAATGACAAAAATCATGACTGTGAAAGGTCTGAACCCCGGAGTCATTTCATAAGTAGGTTGAGTATGATCGTCCGGGTGAACGTAATCCTGAATAGGACTGTTGTTGTTGACAGTAC
>JBBMOI010000002.1:15135000-15147500 GCA_038088405.1 Porites divaricata
TACCACATCGGGTGTCTGTAAAACACGGACCGGATACCTGCGGATGGCGGATGCGGATGGGAAAATGCGGATGGAAAAAATGTGGATAACAAAAAAAGTCAGAGGAAAAAAACGAGAAATGCGGATGGCAAAAAATAAATAAATAAACAGACAAACAATTAAGGAAAGAAATCTTTCTGTCAAGTCGCTGTCACATGGTTGGACCCTTCGCTTACATACAGAACGTGATGCCAATAGTTGGCACAGTTTTGTACCCTGCAATTCCTGTCATTAATGTCACAGAAATAAGGACGCTCCGTTCCTCCTCCTTAAATGCACACATATTTGGTGCACTTCTCCTTTGAGTGTTTAGCATAAGGATTTCAGGCAAAGTAAACAGCTCAAAAAAATCGGCTAGCAAAGGAGGTGTCTGCAAAACGAGGACTGGATACCTGAGGGTGGCGGATGCGATGGGAAAATGAGGATAGAAAAAATTGTGAACAATGACAAAAAAAAAAAAAAATTGGATATATAAATTAAATTGTGTCACTAAAACATTTCTTAACAAAACACGTGTATAACGTTGTTCGGACAACAACAACAACAACAAAGGACTAAATTTCCTCAAATTAAAAGATAACTAGAGAAAACAAACTAAACCAAAAAATAGGGTGAGCTACGCGAAAACATCGGCGTGCTTTGCTTCGCCTATTTCACGCTCGCCTCCGCTAAATCGCCATGTTTCCTCACAAAGGAGCATGATCGATCTTCAAAAGGGCTCATAATACAAATCAACTTTCGCTCTGCCTTGACTCTGGTCGACTCTGCCATAGCAGACAGTTCAGAGAGTGATTGTGAACTGCAGACACCTGCAGAAGACATTAAATTCTGCAAGCAGAATACTGCAATGCTGATCGTACTACGTGAAAATTAACTCTGCAAGACATCAACAAGACACCGAAAGAACTCAAAACAGAGCGGGATTGTAGCCATAGACAGCTGTTTCGCCCCTTTTGGCGCTCGTCAGTATGGCGCAACAACCAGAGAAAGCTCTGATGCAAAATATCCACGCACTCTGATTTTAAGCCCTGACCCAGAACTCTCAACACCCACAGAAATCACGCCATACCACGTGCCTTCTGGGGGGCAAGAGTCCAAGTGTCAAGTTGATGTCTCGCAGAGAAAATAAAAAATTGGCCAAAACCAACCTAAAAAATTTTCCTCTCGGTTTTGTGTGAATCGGTCTTGTTTAATGAGGGTCTTTCTACAGAAATTCATTGTCAGGCAATATATGCCGCACCCTCAGCAGAGTCATTATTCTGACGTTCGTTCCATTTTCACAGTTTTACGAAAAGCTTCTATCAACATATAAAAAATGCCGATCTGGTGTAGACATAGCTAAAAAATTTTTAAAGTCTACTTTAAGAAGCAGCTTAGTCTTTTTTTTTTTTTTTCTGATTTGTAGTAATTAAACATCTTTCCGTGTAGAAAAGTATGTTTGGTTGCTGCTTCGCAGATAGACGAGAGCTGGCCAAGTAATTTGAATATTATATAAATTATTTTCGATTCCGAATTCTGAGTTTTAAGTTGCTCGATACAGACGTTCTAAAAACTCACCGAGGATATGTTTTGGAAACTATTTTGCTAGCAGAAAAATTAGAAACAAAAACAAATGAAACAGAAAGTAGCCTTCATTACATTCATTAATGCATTCGCAAGTGACACTTCTCCTTTTTTGCGGGAGTTTAATTTTGCCGATTAGGTGATTTTTTTTACACCTTTTCAGGAAATAACTTTTGCGGTTGACCAAGAATTCTGTTTTTTCTTTTTAATCTGCAGTCTATTGTGCAATTTTAAAAATTCGAACTCATTATTGCTGGTTTTCAGTGTCACGCCATTCAAAATAGATTAAAATCAAAATCAAAACCATTCGACAGATAAAGTCCAGAATCTTGGAAATGAAAGGAGGTAAATATACAAAGACCCTTGCCAAGATTTGGGTCGAAGGAATAATTCGTATACGAGATATCCGAAGAAATGTTTTACCCAAATTTATAGAGCTTTGTATGGAGACGCCATGCCGGAGCTCATCCGGATGAGCTCCAACATGGCGGACGGAAACCAACAGAAACATCTGTTACCGAGTTTTGCTACAAAAGAGTGAATTTATTCTTCGAGAAACTCATAAACATTAAAGTAATACTTTTTCTGATACTTGAACTGTTTAGATAGCAAAATTTCCTAAAATAAGTCATTTTTTTAACCTACATGACAGCTAGCTTGGCCGTCATGTAAATGGCGCGTCACGCAAAAGCTTAGAAATTCAAGCGTACTCTATCACAAAACCAAGAATCCTTTTGAAGTGAAAATTTGTATGAAAATTAGTTTTCAGCTGCTCTAATGCATCATGAAAGTAAAATCTCGGTAGGATCGACAGTTTTTTAGTTTGCATTTTGGTGACGTCATGTGAAAACCAACAATTCGTGCACTTATAAATTCCCAAAGGGTAGAACTTGTAAAAAATAAATCCACATGATAGGCGAAGTTGATTGGCATCTGCCAAATTTACGTTCGGCCTTTTGTCTGTTTGATGCACGCTGCAATGTTTTCTGTCTTGAGCCGCTCAAACAAATAGCTCTGATTTGATTACCCTGAGAATATTCTCTCTGTAAGTTGAGTACACTATATCTAGTGAGAGCAAAGAAGTTAGAACTCCAGGTCAGAATGATTTTATATTAAAAATTGTTTGTCGCAGCTTGTTTTGCAAGTACTAACACCTATGCTTCCCCCTCTTAGCGAGATAACCATGACATTCCGAATAAAGTAATGTTTGAAAAATAGCGATCACTCCCGAAAGTAAAGACAGACTGCTTCGTGAATTACACCGCTTTAGGATGCTGGTCAAGTAATATTCTGCATTCTGACCCGTGATTGCAGGGACCATTGTCTCCTTATTGCGTGAAGGGAAGAATATTAAACGGGGCCAGGGCAAAATAAGCGGACCTTTGCTAGCCGATTTTTGGGCTGTTGCGTGCAAGCCTTAGGCTAAACACTCAAAGGAGAAGTGCATCAAGAATGTGTGCATTTAAGAAGGAGGAACGGAATGTCCTTATTTCTGTGACATTAATGACAGGAATTGCAGGGTACAAAACTGTGCCAACTATTGACATGACATTTTGAATGTATGTGAAGGGTCCAACCATGTAACAGCGACTTGAAATAAAGATTTCTTTCCTTAATTGTTTGTTTGCTTATTTTTTATCTTTTTTTGCCATACGCATTTCTCGTTTTTTTCCTCTGACTTTTTTTGTTATCCGCATTTTTCTATCCGCATTTTCCCATCCACATCCGCCATCCGCAGGTATCCGGTCCTCGTTTTACAGAGACCAGACGAAATCACCGGATACCGAATCGTCACTTAATAAGGGTTGGTAACGCTATGGAAGCACACTCGCGATTGCTCAAGAGGTAATTTCTTTTCACCCTTGTGTCTGAATACCGTATTATAAAAGATGAATGAAAAGTGCGTTAAAAGATGGAACGGTAAAAGGGAGAATAATGAGCAAAATGATAATGAGTAGGATAGTTGTTAAGCCAGGCCTCATGCCTGATTTTTGGCCTTTTGTGATTGTGATTCCCATCGGTTAAAAGAATACGAAAATCGCTTTTAAAAACTATTACACATTACCTTACGAAAACGAATGCAAGATGAAACGAGCAAGACAAAAGTTGAGCTTTATGTTTACACGCTTATGCAAATGGTGTTACTAAAATGGGGAGCGGGGAACGGAAGTCTAATAACCGGTATCCTCCATAAAAATTCAAAAAATGGCCGATCAAGAACCCGGTAAGATTGATGATAGAGAAGCGTCAAAACAACACTTAAGGTCGCTATTTTACTAATGAACTAATTATGCTCATAATAATTTCATGACATTTTTCACCTTATTGCGTTTTACTGAACAACAAAATATGCTCCAACAACAGTTGAAAGAAGCTACAGTCGGGATAAAAACTCTCAAAGCACAGCCATATTTGGAACTCGAGCGATTCTATACTGTGTCTAACTCACAAAGCAATGAACTACTTTTCCTTGACGCGTTTCGTAGGGTTTTGGCTTAAATACATGCTGAAAGATAACGTAGATCGAAGCAGTCAGGTGTATTTCCTCGACAGTAATAGTGTGGCAGTGGAGCTCCTTCCTAGCTGTAGCGTTTTTTTCAGGCCCAAATTAAAACATGTTGGCGAGGAGATAAAACTGTAAGTCTAATAATATTATATTTACAAACCTATGATGAGAAGTAAGTGGAAATTGTATTACTTGAAAAGATAAGATGGATCAGGTTATTTAATACATCAATAAAAGGCAATTAACTTTAAACATATTAACATGCAATGTGCCAGGAATATCAACCATACCTTGCTCTTAAAGATGACAGTTGTTTCAGAGCAAATGGCTATGCTGTGGTTTTATTTTATTATAACCATGATTGAATTTTGCTTCCCGTTGTTTGGGGGTACGGTAATATGAATTTTGTGATTATGAGCTCAAAACAAAGAGATTAAAATTCAAACTTAGGATAAAAGTGAACCACAACTGAGCTGCAATATTAAGTGTTGCAAGTGTACATGGGGAAGTACTTTGGTTGGAAGGTACTTTCTAAAGGCTAGCTGTTAAAATATACATGGGAAGTATACTTCCTCTGTTTAGCCCTCTGGATGCCTCTTTTTTTTCTAGGGGGACTCCTTTAATGTTTTTGCAGAGGGGAGCTCCGCTTCTCTTAAATGAACGTTATTTTTACTGTGGAGAAAAATATTTCAAGCTCAGTGTAAAACTGAATGTGTCAGTGATTAAACCAGTTAATATTGTCAAGCTGCTTTATTAGCTTAATTCAGTAATATTGCAGTGCACCTACCATCAAGCATCCCATCATCAATGTTGCAGAGGTTGGCAGCTTATTAGAAGGTGGTTGACAAGCCTTCAAGCAAGCTGTCAGTAGTTTTGGAAATAAAGAGTTCAAGGTCTCACACAAGTGATGGAAGGCAAAAGATTGGAGTGCGAATATGTTTTTCAGTAAACACGTGCAACTGTATGTGTATAGTGGCCACATTACACTTACTCAATGTTTTATGTAAAATAACACAACAGATCTTGCTACCCATTTTCCCTAATTTTATTTCCCCTCCAGGGGGCATAATTTCTTTTAACATATCAGGATTTTAAAAAAAGGGGATGGAAGCTGTTAAATGAATAAAAATTCATTTAATTAATGAAGCACAGTATCAAAGAAATTAAAGAGAAGAATCAGACTACAGTAACAGTAACCCAGAGGGGAGGAGGAGGGGGGGTTCTCACTGAAGTTTTATGCGAAGAGGCTCTGCCCCAGGGACCAACCCCTTACTCTTTGTATGTACCATTTTAGACAGAAAAGGTACCCCTTTTGTGTACCCTGTAGTGACAAATGGTACCCCTTTCACGCACCTGATTTTGAACACTGCATCACTTTTTGACTGCTGTAAATACACCATCTTTACAGCATGAATAAATCAATAAAACAGGTTTTCTTGTCTCTCACATCTATAAAATGCATCTGTGACTGATCTCATATTGATCCTTCAGCTGACTGAAATGACAGATGTCCCTTTCATATACTTACAACTATAAAAAAAGACCCTTCCCTTTCATGTACCTGAAGCCTGAAAAAGGTAACCCTTTCGGGAGGAGCCTCTCTGTTTAGGCCATTATAGTACCCCCTCCTGCACTGAGAACAGTACTTGATACAGTGATATTGTATGGTATGATTCATGCCAAACGTTTTGTCCCCATGAAGGTACTTTGATTATTTTAAGATAATTTTCATTTTTCTTCAAAAGCAAGGGAAGAGTTTGGGATCTCATTCTTAGTGGGGGGTGGGGGGGGGGGGTGGTTAATTGAGGATCTGCAGTGAGTGAGAATCTTGCATTTAATGCAATCCAATGGTTTTGATTCAGGAAAGGGTCGTCAGGGGTATTTCGCAGAAAGACAAATGGCCACTGTACGAAGTTAAAGTTTAATGATTAGGGTGAGGAAAATGAGTGAATTCGGTTCCATTAGGGTCATTATACTGGTCTATACTGGGCGAACTGACCTGAAACAAATTGTTTCATCACAGAATAATAAAATGATATTATTTTATTTTCATGGATCAGTGAAACACTTCAATATCGTGAATGCTTGCAGTGTAGTAGATCTAATAATACTAAAAGCAGAACCAGATTGTTAAAGTAGTCTTAGTAATTATGTGATGACATGGTCAATGACATTTTTCAAAGCAGACATCTCTATCAAAGGAAATAGGAGAAGTCTGCATGCAAACTACCTGGCTACCTCGATGTATGTTATCTATCATGGAAAAGTAGTTCATTACTTTGTGGGCTACACTCAATATAGATTCGCTTGAGTTCCAAATAAGGCTGTACATGTGCTTTGAGAGTTTTTGTCCCGATTGGGTTCTTTCAACTGCTGTTGGAGTATATTTTGTTTCCTAAGGATAATTGTTTAGTAAAACGCAAAAAGGTGAAAAATGTCATTACCTACATATTCTTTCAAGCACCTCATGAGCATAATTAGTTCAAGTAAAATGACGACGTTATTTAAGTTTGTTTCGACGGTTCTCTTTCACCGATCATCGGCCATATTGGATTTTTATGGAGGTTACCGCTGACTACTCGTTCCCAGACTTCCGTTCCCCGTTTCCCGTTCCCCACTCTCCGTTCCTCGTTTTAGCAACATCCTTATGCAAATTTATTTCGATTACGATAGCCGGCGTATATGTAGCAAGCGTTTCCGTTTGGTTTCGGAGCAAAGAAAGACCGAGGAACGGAATTTTCGGTCCTAAACCGCACAGAAACGCTTGATACGCAGGCTACCTGTACTTATGCAAATAATTTTCAAATCTGCGACAAGAAACGCATTGAGCTTCAAATCGCGAGACTCTCGGCTCGCTTCACTTGCAGGTTCTATTGGTGTCAGTCGAAAAGTATTATTAGCCCGACTTCCGATCCGTTTAAAGGTCTGTCCTTCCGGCGTTTAACGTTTCGAGCTATCCGTTTATAGATTCTGTTCAGCAGCTGTTTAACGTTTCAAGCCATCCGTTTATTTTTTTTCTCAGCCGTTTAACGGTTTACGGAATACGATTTTAGACTTTCCTCTACCGTTTAACCTTTTGGACTAACCGTTTAAACGCTCTAAAAACCCGTTTACTAAATACAAACCGTTTGTTTTTACCCGTTTAACGGAAAAGCGTTAGTGTACGAAATCCTGTGCCCGGTCACATATTTCTTTGAAACACTGGGGCGACTGAGGTCGAGCTTCGACTTCAGCCGCCCAAAACCGGAAAATTAGCTGAATGAAGCGTCTTTGGAAGGTAACTAACAGATCGATGGCCGGGAATTGTGTATTTCTAATAAGACCCATAAAAAAACATAAACACTTAAGCTTACTTACGGTATTTTTGCTTCACACTGCGCGCTATTCTCTGTAATTCTTGCGTCGATCAATACCCAGCACTGGCAAGTACGACATTGTGACTCTCACGGCGAGAGGGACTAGGGTTGGGTCAACGGGTCTAACCTCAGATCAGGCTTAGCCCAATTTGAGCGGTTCTCATACATTCTCTCTAACGGCTTCGTTTCGCCTTGCCCGCTGGAATGTAATTTTCAAAGCGAAACGAAAATAGAGCCTGATCTCAGGTTAGGTAGCTACCAGAGCTACCACAGCTACTAGCCAGTACACCTTCTACTCGTGTGTATATGGCATTCAGCCATGAAGTACTTGCCGGTAGAGTTGTGGAAACGAAAGAGAGGGCCTGGGCAATAGCAGCGTTCATCAGCAAAAAATCTATGCGTAAGAATGCTAGCCTCCCCGCAGACGTCCTTGAAAAAAATATACCCAAATTTCGCGTTAATAGTAATTGTTTTCGACCGTGCTGAATACCGCTCCGCGCTCGTGTGGGAGACTGTTGTCTGAAGTCTTTCAAAGAAAAGCAGATTATTTTTCACTACAGCTGACTACCGCTTTATTGCATCATTTCTGTGATTTTTTCAAAACGTTTGAGTCGTCTCAGGTAGAAGATAGCAGTGCAAATAACTAATTCACTTGAATAATACAAGGACACATCAACGTCCAGAGCACGTATGATGAGCCTTGTGATGTCGACCGCGCTTTTTCTAAAACACGCGAACTTGGTCCGTTCCTAAATTACAGCTGCAAAGAAAACAAAAAAAAATTCGCTTCTTACAACTTTCCTCGGAGTCTCATCCTCGCGTGAGCATGGAATAAATATTCCTCTAAAAAAGCGAGAAATAATTCTTAGGTGCCGTTTCAGTTGTATCACAGCTCGTTATTGGCTGATCATGACACAATAATTGACCGCTTATTGTTGGTTTTCACATGACGTCACCAAAATTCAAACTACAAAACTATCGATCCTACTGAGATTTTACTTTCATGGTGTATTAGAGCAGCTGAAAACTAATTTTCAAACAAATTTTCGCTTCAGAAGGGTTCTTGGTTTTGTGATAGAGTACGCTTCAATTTCTAAGCTTTTGCGTGACGCAGCATTTACATGACGGCCGAGAGAGCTGTCATTTAGGTCAAAAAAGAGACTTTTTTCACGGAATTGTGCTATCTAAGCAGTTCAAGTATTAGAAAAAAGTATTACTTTAATGTTTATGAGTTTCTCTAGGAGTAAATTCACGCTTTTCTAGCAAAACTCGGTAACAGATGTTTCTGTTAGTTTCCGTCCGCCATGTTGGAGCTCATCCGGATGAGCTCCAGCATGGCGTCTCCATACAAAGCTCTATAAATTTGGGTAAAACATTTCCCCGGATATCTCGTATTCGAATTATTCCTTCGACCCAAATCTTGGCGAGGGTCTTTGTATATTTACCTCCTTTCATTTCCAAGATTCTGGACTTTATCAGTCGAATGGTTTTGATTTTTATTTTGACCTATTTTGAATGGCGTGACACTGAAAACCAGCAATTGGCTTATTCAAACAAACAAGAACGTAAAAGTCGGCTCAGTTTAGCAGACGTCCGTGGAGAGAAATGAATGCGTGACGAACAAAAACAAACCCCACGGGACGTCTGCGGGGAGGCTATAAGAATGCATGAGTCGGTTATCTATGGTGGCCTACAGTTGCCATGGGGATTTTGTTATATTTTCAGCTTTTTTTTCTTTTATATGAATGGTTTTAGTTATTTCATTATTTTATTTTATTTTATTTATTTTATTCTATTTTTTCCTTTTATTCGTCCATTTCATTTCATTCTCAAAACAATTTAAAATGAAAATGAAAGGAAATCAAAACCTTCTGTGTTCAATGAAATTAATCTCAAAGCGAAGTCAATTGAAAGTAATTGAAATTAAAACAAATTGAAAACTTCATTTTACAGTAGCCGCGCAAATGTGGCAGCAGAGTCGATATCACCCAAGACGCCAGGATTCGTGTGGTCGCTTTATTCTTGTGTTGCACGTGACGTCACCAAAAATCAAACTAAGAAACTATCGATTCTTCTGAGTTTCTACTTTCACGAGGTATTACAGTACCTAAACATCTTTACATAAACAATTTTTTGGTTCGAAAGGGTTCTTCGTTTTGCGAGAGAGGACGCTTGAATTTCCAGGCTTTTGCGTGACGCGGCATTTTGCTGGTGGCCGGGAAAGCTCTTATGTGGGTTAAAAACATTACCGATTTTGGGAGATTTTGCAATCTAAACATTCCTTGTCTCAGAATAAACATTACTGTAATCTGTATGAGTTCCTCAAGCGAAGAATTCACGCATTAGTAGGAAAACTCGAAAGCAGATGTTTCTGTTGGTATCCGGCGGCCATATTGGTGTTCCTGAAAGGGACACCAACATGGCGTTTCCATACAAAGCCTTATAAATTTAGGTAAACCGTTTTTCCCGACATCTCGCAATTGAAATATTTCACAGACCTGATTCTTGGCAAGGGCTTTTGTATATTTATCTTTTTTCATTTCCCAGATTCTAGCCTTCTGTATTGAATGGTTTGCATTTTTATTTTTCATTGCGTGACAGCGCGAGCCGAGAATACAAGTCGAACCACAGGGAACCCGAATTCCAAGGGTGAAAGGGGCTCTATTCGTCTACCGGGAACAGATCGGAACAGGCTTGAATCACATACACTTATTTAGCCTGTTCCAGGCTCTCGGATAGTGGGGAAGACGCGAAAGAAAAAGGTACGCGTTATCCCCAGTGTTCCTCCCGTTTTTAATTTTATTTTTACTTTCATTTATTTATTTATTTGTTTTCGTGTTTGTGCTTTCTCAATTCCAAAATATTTAAAATGTCAGCAAAACCACAGCAACAAACCAATGAGTGGTGCCGGATATCTCAGTTGTAGACCTGGATCAGTACAATTAAACTTATAGAAAAATATAAAACGGCAAACTGATCCTCACGGCAAGGCGATGAAGAAGTAAACAAAAGAATAAAACAAAAATATATACATTTATTCAGCAGACCCGACTATCTCGGAGCCTGGAACGGCCTAACACTTATTCGAAAAGGACAGCACAGCGCACAAATGACGTCAGAGTGGGTAAGGAGACGTAAACGCAGGACAAAGACGGAGGGTCTTTTACGATAGGTCAGGCGTCGGACATGGAGGTGCGACTGTCGTTCTATTCAGCATACACTGACCCGGACGATCTTGACTGTTCACAGTCCCCTATTTTTTCGTAAGATCATCAGGATCGAGCGCTTACCGAGCGCTTGCTAACCCTGCAAAGATGGGAAATTGGCCCGTTAAGGTACAGTAAATCGGACAACAAAAAACGACAAACAGAGGGAAATTTCCGACCTCCCGCCTAACCCAAATGAAGGATGGAAAAAAGGCAAGTTTTGGCCTTCACGCGGCTTCATCAGTAAATACAAGGGGCCCCGCCCCCTTACGAGAGAGCGCCCCACCTAGCCTATCTTTTGGGGTAAAGATTCCCTACCTTTGACAAGTTCAGCGTACATGGCATTTAAAGGGAACTAATCAGGAACAAGATAATTTGATGCTTGGTAAAGTTTGGACAAACTTCACTGAATTGCTTTTATTTTAAAAGAATGAAGCGGTTACAATACTTTAAGGCGGCCACAATTCACATCGCATATCATGTAAAACACACTTTTGCAGCTGATGTTTTCCTGTGGTATAAAAATTATGATCCACTTTTTATATTAGCTACATTTTTTATTTCTATGTTAGGCACACTCATTATCATTTTTATATTACGCAAACTTTAAATGTGTTAAATTAGTACTACATTTAAACAAAACTTGTTTGGCAATACGGGGACCAACCAGACAACCGAATGGTTTAATTAGCCACCATACTCAAACCTTAAAACTAATAAAATAAAAACGTATATAACTACTACAAACACGAAAAAGGCTGTATGTTAAGATTAGCAAATACGTTGTGAGGATATATTTATTACATTTCCCAAAAATAAATTGAAAAACTAAATGGAATGTTAATTCAACTATTTCGTACTGCACCAAATAGTTAAAAGTATTGGCCATGGAACTAAACCCACATTTTGAGCCTTTCTTTGTCTCACGGCCATGCTAAAGACATGCGAACTCATTAACAATTATTCCTCGAGCCCGAATGGGCTCAGAGTCAATAGCCCATGAGACCGAAGGCCGAATGGGCTATTGACTCAGAGGCCATGAGGGCGAGAGGAATAATTGTTTTAGTAAAATCCAACTAGTTGGTCAAAAATATCGAGAATAAGAAAAGTTTAGCTAGTTAAAGCTAGTCTTTAATCCTTTTTTGCCGCCAAAAAGCCCGCGCTTTTCGCTACTAATGGGCTATAACATATAGCCTAGTAGTAGCTCAACCAATCAGAACGCAGCATTTATAAGAGATCATTAGTTGGATTTTACTAATTACGAATAGAAACCCTCAACAGCATTTTGTCCCACAGCAACTACCAGGAGTCTTTGCAACTTTGTTTGCGGCGCAATAAGCAAACGGGTCAGCGTTACTGTACACGTCATCGGTGGGAGCGGTAGTACCAGGCTCTAGCGGCTGGAAATCCAGATGCTTTGCAAATCGAGAGAAACGGAGGACGGTCGCCAACTCGGCAGATACAATCTTGGGCGTCTTCTGCAGAGTAAATGATCATAGAAATGTTTACACTCTGTGCGGATACTTCAACAGCTGTATACAGTTTATTAATTTAATACTACAGAGAATTTTATCCATACTGATAGTGATCTGGGAAGTACTTCTAATTGCTTGAAACAAATTTCCCTCGCCGTGCGACCAATCAGAAGCACCACCCAAGATTGAGCCAGTGATACGTCATCAGAATGGAATTTCTACACTCGCTCCTCAGACGTTACTTCACGGGGAAACAAGTGATGGCGTCACAAAATGGCGGCTGTTTCCTCAGGCTACATCCAGGCACAAAGCCGGCGGAAGTACGTACTTGAGACAACATCTGCCTTTAAGAACT